>ML814707.1:222868-233461 GCA_009831015.1 Picea engelmannii
ATTCTCCAAGTTATAAAAATGTCATTGGGAGGGTGGGAATTTGTATCATTCTATGTTTTTAGTGAGAAGTCATGAGTTCTTCTAATAGAGAAGTTTCCATTTCATAATCATCAACATCTTGTTCGCATACCTCTTCTATTAGTACTGGGGAATATTATGGGAATGCTTCTAATGTGAATGAAGAGTAATATGTTTCATCTAGTGAGGAGTTTGATAATAGTGCAATCAATGAGATTGAGCACATTGATGAAGAAATTCCTAAATATGAGGAATTTGAAGGCACCACTAGTGAAGGGGAGGAATATGATGGTGATCATTCTTCTCAGAGGTTTAATGTTAACATCAATGACATGGAAAATACTCAAAATTTAGCTCCAAGTGAAGATTTTGATGATAGTTTAAATTATTGGGATGATAATTCTCCTCTGAGTGATGCAATGGATATTTCAATGGTATCATCAGTGTAGAGGAGAAAGATGATGATAGCCTTAATAATGATGAAGATTTCCCTCCAACAACAAAATTTAAAGGCTCCAATGAAGATGACGAAGATTTCCCTACAAATGGGGATTTTAAAGGCACTAATGAGGATGATGAATATTTTCCCTCAAGTGGGGATTTTAAAAACAGTGAAGATGACTATGATGATGGTTGAGACTTTCTTCCAAGTGGGGAATTTAAAGGAACAAGTGGTGATGATGGTGTGATCCAGGTGGATATTGGTGGTCACCCACCTATTCCAACTCACTCCTATTGACAGTTTTTAGTTCAACACGTTCTTCTGTAATTCTTTGTAATTGTGGGTTCTACACTTATGGGGTTGTCTGAAGCCCTAAAATGCTTGCAGGTGGAGATTGGTGGTTTCCCACCTAATCCAACTGGATTATTTTGGATGTTTTCATGTTAGCACATCTTTTTGTACTTCCAGGGTTGTTTTGGGGCCCTAAACAGTGTTTTTTCTCTTACCACAATCAAATTGTAGATGAAGTCAAAGTTTGATGGAATAATTTGTAGTTCTCRAAAAGACCTTTCCAAYGGGCTATCGTGTCCCTAAAATGGAGRTCGTATGCAAAAGTTACGACCTYGAGAAGTTGAGCTACCAACTTACCCATTGGGGCCCACATAACTTTTGGCATTTCATCTCATAGGGTTAGGTTTTTGGATGCCTAGGGTTTTGGAATTCATGAGTAATGTTAAAAAGGCCTCTAAAGCCTCATTGTAATAATTATGCTCAGACAGATGTGCGTAGCATCCACATCTCTTCTCATAGATAGCTACCACCATTCAAGCAAGTTGTTTTCAATTCTGCAGTTTTACAGTTTTTATTTTTTCAATAGAAGTTATTGTTCACTGGATATATGTTGTTGTTCTCAATATCTCTATTTTATTGTATTCAGTCTGTTATTTTTTTTGTACCTCTCATAAATCTGGATTAGTTGTATAAGAGCAATCTGCTCTTCATTTATTTTTCTTCGTGCATGTCCCCGACAAGATATGGGTACAAGAAGTTGGGACTTGAACCAGTCGAGCCTTTGCAAGATCGGTCACACTGAGCCCGAAAACAACCCATGGGGGACAAGAAGAAATATGATGGAGAAGGATGTCCTTTTAAAATGTTGCTTGAGGAATCCCTTGGGAAACAAAGGAACRAAATGATGGACAACTTTGCACAGATCCTTCGGTGGYTGCYCACGGGAGAYGCATCTTCATCAAGCAGCCATGCAACCCCCTTCAARGTACAAGTAAAATTTGATATTCCATTATTTGAAGGACTGATAGATACAGATGTTGTAGATAAATGGATGAATCTTCTCGAAGGGTATTTTTCGGTCCACAATTTTTTCGATAGGGAAAATATTACTTTTGTACTCCTCAAGTTCGTCCCCCATGTTAAGGACTAGTAGGATACTTACTCTAAGAAAAGGGCCATAGAGGAATATGCAATATTTGTGGTCTCCCCCACATGGGATTCCTTCATGGATGCCATTAAAGAAAAGTGCTACCCTATTGGAAGCTCTAAGGACTAGTACACAAGATGGACCACACTGCGTCAAGAAAGGGACCTGGCAGTACCAAATTTCACCAATATTTTCCATACCCTACACACCAAATTGGGTATCAAAGACTCTGAATCACATATGGTGCTCAAATACCGTGGCTTTCTGCATAGATACATTCAAACAGAAATGTATTTTATGGACATCGCATCATTAGGTGAGGTTTATATATATGTTGTCAAGATAGAGCAGAAATTTAAGCAGAAGAGGAGAGAGTTTGGGTCTACAAACTCCTCATAGCCAAAGCATGGAAAAGGCAGCCCCAACCCACAAAACAAGGGACAAAGCAAAAATGGTCGCTCTTAGGACAACCAATCCAAGATGCAACCCAAGAAGGGTAATGAGAAGTCGAAGAAGGACACAGGAAAATGGTGTGAATACCATAAAATCCCTTGGCCCAACACAGAAGAATGTTGCTCCAAGTAGTCATTGGTGGTTGAGTTGAAAGCTTCCGAGTCAAAGATAGATTCTAACTACGAATAAAATCTAGAAAGTGGGAAGTAGATAATCGATTTTGAACCCAGTGCCACTGTCGCTACCACCAAATTCAAACCAAGTGAACCAAAAGAACCATAGGAAGGGGAATGCCTCTTTCACTCACAGATGGGGGTAAAGGGGACTCCATTGCATTTCATTGTCGATAGTGGCAATCAGAAGAACCTGATTTTATTTGAGGTCATCAAGTAGATGGACTTACCGATAACACCGTACCCGCATCCCTACACCATCGGTCGACTTCGTCGAGGATGAGATATCTACATCAACCAAAAGTCTCGTCTTCTCTACAACATCAAGCCCTTCAAAGACGAGGTATTGTGTGATATTTCTCCCCTTGAAGTCTGTGATGTTATTTTAGGGCAGCCATATTTGTGGAAGCAACATGTTGTGTATGAGTCTAGACCCGCAGTGTTATTATTAATTTGGGTAGACAATTGTACAGGATACCAGAAGTAGCATCACCTACCGCTATTTCTTTAATCTCTACTAAGAAATGTAGTAAGGTCATTTCACAGACCCGGAATTTCACCTTCTTTGTGATCCGTGCACACAGTAAGCATAAGGTCGTCGTCACATCTGTGACCTCTACACGGAACCTCTCTTTGCAGCAGAAACAAGTGGAAGAGATCGTGGAAGAGTACAGAGACATATTCTCCTCACTCATTGGGGTACCGATGCACTGCCAAGTCAAGCATCCAATTGATCTAACCCCTGGTGCATCATTTCCTAATGGACCAATCTATCGTCGCTCGTTGATGGAAAATGACGAAATCGAGAGCCAAATCCAAGAGATGTTTCAAAAGGGACACATGTGACCCATCTCCTCCCTTTTTGGAAGCCCGATTATGTTGGTGTAGAAGAAAGACAGGACCTGGAGGCTCTGCATTGATTACAGAGCATTAAAAAAACCATAATCAGGAACCGGTACCCAATTCCCCGAATTGATGACCTTCTTGACCAACTCAAGGCGGGGAATTTCTTCAGCAAGATTGACCTAAAGTCTGGCTACCACCAGTTTCCCATCGAACCAATTGATGTATGGAAGACAGCTTTCAAATCTAAAGAAGGTCTCTTCAAATGGTTGTCCATGCCCTTTGGTTTTGCAAATGCACCAACAACTTTCATGAGATTGATGGATGATGTATTGATACCCTTCACCAACTCTTTTGTGGTGTTATATCTAGATGACATCCTCATCTTCATAAAAACTTGGGAGGAGCACATGCAGTATATTCAGTAAGTTTTGGGCACTCTGCGGAAGCACAAGCTATATGCCAACTTGGAAAAATGCTCCTTTGGCATGAACAGGGTCCAATACTCGGGCTACATTGTTGATGAGGGTGGGATACATGTGGATATAGCTAAGATCCAAGTCATTCGTAACTTTCCAACCCCGACCACACTAACCAAGCTTCGGAGCTTCTTGGGACTGGAAAACTTCTACTGAAGGTTCGTGTTGGGATTCTCCCATACTGCATTGGCCCTCAGCCAAGTAACCAAGGGCGGTGGAAAGGAAAAGTTCACATGGGGGAATGCACAACAATAATCATTTGATGATCGTAATCATCACTTGTGCTCAGCTTCAGTACTCTCCTTACCTGATCTTCAAAAACCATTCAAGATTGAGACTGATGCCTCTGACTATGTTGTAAGTGTAGTTCTCACTCAACATGGTCATCTAGTAGCATACCATAGTGAAACACTCTCATATATTGATCTAGATTTATGAGCAGAATGAAAAGAATAACAGACTGAATACAATAAAACAGAGATACTAAGAACAACAACAGATATCCAGTGAAAAATAACTTCTATTGAATAAATAAAAACTGTAAAATTGCAGAACTGAAAACAACTTGCTCAAATGGTGGTAGCTATCTTTGAGAAGAGATGTACCTGCTACGTGCATCTATCTGAAAAGAATGATTAAGATGAGGCTCCAGAGGAATTTTTAACATTACTCATGAATTCCAAAACCCTAGACATCAAAAAACCTAACCCTAGGAGATGAAACACCAAAAGTTATGTGGGCCCCAATGGGTAAGTTGGTACCTCAACTTCTCGAGGTCGTAACTTTTGCATATGAACTATGTTTTAGGCATGTGATAACCTGTTGGAAAGGTATTTTTGAGGGCTACACATTATGCCATCAAAATCTAACATTTTCTATTGTTTGACTGTGGCAAGACAAAAAAAAAAAACATTTTTTAGGGCCCCAAAACAACCCTAAAAGTACAAAAATATGTGTTGACATGAAAACATCCAAAATAAGCTATATGGATTAGGTGGGAGGCCACCAATCTCCACATGGAAGCTGTGTAGGGATTCAGATAGCCCCGTAAGTGTAGAACCCGCAATTACAAATAATTACAGAAGAATGTGTTGAACTAAAAATTGTCAATAAGAGTGAGTTGGAATAGGTGGGTGGCCACCAATATCCACCTGGCTCATGGTGATTTTCCTCCAAGTGATAGTTTTAAAGGAATTGATGATTATGTTGTTGATGATGAATGCATTCCTCGTAGAGAAGAATTTAATGGCACTAATAGTCTTGAAAGTGATTATGTTTTTCCTTCAAGTGAATACTTTCATGGAAAATCCAATGACATTGGTGAGGATGGTAATATTTTTTCTACTAAGTTTGATATTCCTCTTATCAATGAGATTAGCAGTGAAGATGATGATGGGACTAGGAATGAAGATCATGTTCTAAGTCATTCAAGTGCAACAATTCAAGGTGGTTGAAATTATCTTATTGGTTTTCCTAACAATGTTGAGTATGAATATTGTGAGGATAATATTCCTCCTAGTGGTGAGGAAATTCATTCTAGGGAGGAGGATGAAATAATGAATACATTGAAAACAATTATTCTATCTAGGAATATACTTTTTTATATCAATCCAAATCATTCTAGTTATACAAGGTCTAGGAAAGAATTTTTCACGAGATCAAGTTCCATCAGTAATTTGACTCCATGTGAACGTTAGCAAAAGAATTGTTTGAAATGTATAGATTACATGTGTGCCTTCAAGAAAGGAAATTATATTTTTCAATGAATAAAACATGAAAAATTCATATTTAATGGGGTGAAATATATGTACAAAGACATGTTATGATTATCACATCAAGGGAATATTATATTTTGTAGAAAGGATTTAAAAATATTTCCTTGATTGGTAATATTCATCTATCAAGAATCCAAACAAGATTGGAACATGATCCTACATTTTATTCAAAAGTACATCATAGAGGAGAGAGTGGGTCATTAACAAACACTACAATGTCATGGATGTGTGACTTATTTCCGAAACATGGAAAGTGTATGCCAAATAGAGACACAATACATATTCCAAATAATTTCTCAAGGTGAGAAACTTACAACTTATACAAAGAATATGCTCAAGGAAATGGTAATTTCATTACATATGCATATTTTACAAGAATATGGAAGAAACAATTCAACAATGTCCATATTCCTAAGAAGTCAATGGCAGGGCTTTGAAGTACATGTGGTTCTCTTAAATAAAGAAGGGGTAAATATAAAGGGGTAAAAATATGTATTTATTTACAAAATTATTTGTTAAAATTGGATAGTTACCAACTATGAAAACTTATTATCAATATTTTCATTTTATGTTATGGGAAGACTCCATTGTCAAAGAACTTGAAGAACATCGCAATCAACAATAAATTGAATGGAAATAGTTTTACAAATATCGAAATAAGTATTATGATGCTCTAGATAAATATATAGGTTTGTTCATTGATGGAATGGACCAAAAAAAAACGAAAAACAAAAAGACTTTTTCCACATTTTGTTCATACACCAAAAAAATTACTAGAGGAGAATTTTATTTAGTTTCACTTCGTTGGTTATATGGTTTTTAATGGAAAAATGTGTCCAAGGGTCTACTTCATAGCTCCAAATATGCATAATGATTAAAATATGACCATCGCCATAATTCATCGTGTGCTTACTCACTGGTCCAATAATCTTCCTTGTAACACCCCAATTTTGACCACCATATAAACAATGTATATATGTGTATACGATGAATGGATGAGGGTCAGACAATGTAATATGTAAATATTGTACATTGATAATAAAACACATCACAAGATATAAATAGAGAAGGACGAAAAATATGGGGGGATATGATTCCACAAGTCTAGAGGAAAGAAAGGAGGCGTAGGGTCTCAAGGGGGGCAAAGTAAAAGAATCTTAATTTATTAGTAATCATAAGTCCTTTAACTTATATTATCATAATTCATATCAACCTCGAAATTAGTGGGGGAAGTGAGATACATGGGATTCTTATGAAGATGTTTGGTTAGTTGTTAGCTTGCAAATATAGCCCATGATTTTTAGTTATTGTTGGGAGATTTGCCAATCATTATTCCCAGAGTCTCTTTGAGATTCCAAGCTACCATATAATGGATATAATATAGTTATGGAAATTGGTTACTATGAATTATGTGAAAATTATGCCCATGTGAAAGGGAATTTGTTTCCAATGCGGTAACATAGTGACGACTAAGAATCCAAGGAGTCCCTAGCAAAGAGATTCCCTAGCTAGTCTATGCTAGAGCCCAAGAAGGAAGTGGGATAGCTCAAGGGACTATGTGGTAGAGAATGGGATCTCATTACTTGGGTTGTGTGGAATAAAGGAGAAAGAGAGTTGGTGGGTCAAGATTGCTATGACAGTTGTAGATTGTGAATTCAAGGAAAATTGGACTATCTGAGAGGACTAGAGCCATCCATAGGTGAATTTTTCTTTGTGGACTCATAGCCTCATATCAGGGGTGGCTCTTTGGAAAAAGAGTATGGGAAATAAAGAGCCTATGGTTGGGTGTAATGTCCTTCATATACATCCAATTCGTGTTTTATTCCTAGAAAGATAAGTGTTATGATCTATTGATTATTATGTTGATTTAATGATGTCAATGTTATGAATTGAATGATATTACATTTACATGCATAGGTATACATATTTAACTATAATTGATTAATTTTGACTACCTGAGCTTGCATTTCCGTATTTCTCTGCATTAGTTAATTGGTAGTAGGGTAATGGGGAATTATGGTATCAAAGCTATGAAAATGTGGATTTTAACCTAGATGGAAGGCTGGGAAGTTTCAGAATGGTATTATAGATAGAGTAATGAATTGAAATTTGTGGTTTTGAGAAGTATCTCGTAGCCTCAACAATGGAATTAGGGTGATGGATACATCATGGAGTGGTATCTGAGCTGTAGAATGAGGATTTCATCCTAATTAGATGGTTAAGTATGTTAAAGAATGGTATCAAAGCTATAAGATGGGAATTTTATCCTAGTTAGAGGGTTGAACATATTGCATTCCTTAATTTCTATTTCTACAATTAGAAAATTGCATTGGCCATGAAAACAAAAATCAAATTATATTTAGATATATAAGCATGCTTGGCGAAATGGGAATATTTCAAAAGGTGAAAGTTGGTTTCCTTCTTGTTGGGCACACTCACGACTATATTGATCAAATGTTTAGTTGTTTTTCAGTAACGTTGAATAGGAAGAAAATTGGGATCCTACCATTGTTAATTGAAAGTATTAAGAAATCATACATTCCAGAGCTTGTTTTTCACATATTAGAAGAAACTTTTGACATGCGGAGATTTATTCAAGGATCACATGGTGAAGAAAAGTGCATTGAATAGCTTAATGAAATTATCTTCCAACATCAATTATGTATCAAAACAATTGATGGGAAAACACTTATAAGGGGAAAGAAGTACTCAAGTAGTGCAGAATGGGGCCTTCATCAGGTTTAGAATTTTTGAAGTTCATTCCAGATCATCCAATGTTTGCATCAAAGTTATTGTTATTGCAATCAAATGTTGAAATCCATAATGCACAAAGACATAATAGATATGTAAATTGTTTTGAATGCTTAGAAGAAATAAAAAATGTCTATTAAAGATACATATGAGTACTTTGATGTCATTGATTTGTTTTATGGGAGTATTTTTTCAATGGTCAAAGTGACATAATTTCAAACTCAACAAATCGAGATACATTTTTAAAGACTCTATTTAGTTGGCCACAAAGTATGCCTAATGAATACGAGGAAAGAAACATTGTTAAACAACAAGATTCTCAAGGTGTTATTGAGTCTTCACAAGTAGAAGAAAGAGACATGCATATTGCTTCTAGAAGATTGCGTGCACAACGTGAAACCATGGAAGACCTTTACATGAGTTCAGTATAGGATATTAAGGAGGGTTGCATGATTGTATTGTTAGCGATTGAAGATCCACATAGTTATCCATTCTAGATTCCAAAGGTTATAAAGGTCAAGGATATAAATAGAGAAGGACGAAAAATACGGGGGGATATGATTCCACAAGTCTAGAGGAAAGAAAGGAGACTTAGGGTCTCAGGGGGGGGGAGTAAAAGAATCTTAATTTATTATTAAGAATAATTCCTTTATCTTATTTTATCATAAGTCATATCAACCTCAAAGTTAGTGGGGGAAGTGAGATACATGAGATTCTTATGAAGATGTGTGGTTAGTTGTTAGCTTCCAAATATAGCCCATGATTTTTAGTTATTGTTGGGAGAGTTTCCTATCATTATTCCCATAGTCTCTTTGAGAGTCTAAGATACCATATAATGGATATAATATAGTTATGGAAATTGGTTACTATGAATTATGTGAAAATTATGCCCATGTGAAAGGGAATTTGTTTCCATTGAGGTAACATAGTGACAACTAAGAATCCAAGGAGTCCCTAGTAGAGAGATTCCCTGAATAATCTATGCTAGATCCCAAGAAGGAAGTGGGATAGGTCAAGCGACTATGTGGTGGAGAATGTGATCCCATTACTTGGGTTGTGTGGGATAAAGGAGAAAGAGAGTTGGTGGGTCAATATTTCTATGAGAGTTGCAGATTGTGAATTCAAGGAAAATTAGACTATATGAGAAAACTAGAAACATACATAGGTGAATTTGTCTTTGTGGACTCATAGCCTCATCTCAGGGGTATCTCTTTGGAAAAAGAGTATGGGAAATAAAGAGCTTATGGTTGGGTGGAATGTCCTTCATATACATCCAGTTGGTGTTTTATTCCCAGAAAGATAATTGTTATGGTCTATTGATTATTATGTTGATTTAATGATGTCAATGTTACGAATTGAATGATATTACATTTACATGCATAAGTATACATATTTAACTATAATTGATTAATTGTGTCTACCTGAGCTTGCATTTTTCGTATTTCCCTGCATTAGTTAATTGGTAGTACTAGGGTAGTGAGGAATTATGGTATCAAAGCTATGAAAATGTGGATTTCAGCCTAGATGGAAGGCTGGGAAGTTTTAGAATGGTATCAGAGAAAGAGTAATGAATTGAAATTTGTGGTTTTGAGAAGTATCTTGTAGACACGACGATGGAATTAGGGTGATGGATACATCATGGAGTGGTTTTCGAGCTGTAGAATGAGGATTTAGGCCTAATTAGATGGTTGAGTATGTTAAAGAATAGTATAAAAGCTATAATATGGAAATTGTATCCTAGTTGGAGGGTTGAACATATTGCATTCCTTAATTTCTATATCTACAATTAGATAGTTACATTGGCCATGAAAACAAAAATCAAATTATATGTGGATATCTAAGCATGCTTGTTGAAATGGGAATATTTCAAAAGGTGAAAGTTGGTTTCCTTCTTGTTGGGCACACTCATGACTATATCGATCAAATTTTTAGTTTTTTTCGAGTAACATTGAAGAGGAACAAAATTGGGAGCCTACCATTGTTAATTGAAAGTATTAAGAAATCATACATTCCAGAACTTGTTTTTCACATATTAGGATAAACTTTTGACATGTGGAGATTTATTCATGGATCGTATGGTGAAGAAAAGTGAATTGAATATCTTAATGGCATTAGCTTCCAATATCAATTATGTATCAAAACAATTGATGTGAAACCACTTATATGGGGCAAGAAGTACTCAAGTAGTGTGGAATGGGGCCTTCATCGGGTTTAGCATTTT
>ML814708.1:3601-14866 GCA_009831015.1 Picea engelmannii
ACATTAACTCCTTTATCTTCTCAGGATCCTTATGTGATCCCTTCTTGTATACGTAACTTGATTTAAATGTTATATTTTATTTTCCAACTTTTAATTTAATACTTTATTAATTAATAAATTAATTAATAATTAAATCAATCATTAACCATATTGATTAAAGAGTTAATTATACTTAAATTAATCATAATCAAGAATAACTAATTAATAACAAATAATTAGTTAAGGTTATTTTAATAAATAATTATAGTTTAGCTAATTTTTTTAGGATTATTTTTAAATTAATTATACTTAATAATCAAGGGTCGTTACATGAAGGATACAAGACCAATACTGTCCCAGAAAAGAAGACCATGTTGTGGCATCAAAGACTGGGGCATATTGGAGAAAAGGGCCTTCAAACACTACACGATAAAGGTATGGTTAAAGGTATGTCTAATTGCACTTTGGATTTTGATTTATGTGAACATTTCATATATGGTAAACAGAATCGAGTAAGATTCCCATCTGGTGCTACAAGAGAAAAGGGGATCTTAGAGTTGATACACAGTTATGTGTTTGGACCTGTTCCTATTCCATCCCTAGGTAAATCTGTGTATTATGTTTCATTCATAGATGATTTTTCAAGGGAAAGATGGATTTATTTTCTTAGAAATAAATATGAGGTATTCGATAAATTTAAAGAGTTTAAGGTTGTGGTAGAAAATCAGACAAAGAAGAAAATAAAGGTATTGAGAACAAATAATGGTGGATAATTCTACAGAAATGAATTCGAAGAGTTGTGTAAGAAGTGTGGTATAGCAAGGTAGAATACTACTCCATACACTCCTCAACAGAATGGAGTTGCAGAAAGGATGAACATGACACTAATGGAAAAAGCAAGGAGCATGCTTAACGGTGTCAGGTTAGGACAAGAATTATGGGCAGAGGCAGTGGGTACAACATGTTAACTGGTCAATCGATCACCTTCATCAGCGTTGGATGATAAAACTCCACACGAGGTATGGTCTGGAAAGAAACCCTCTGTTCAAAATATTAGAGTGTTTGGTTGTGATGCTTATGTACATGTTCCAAAGGAAAATAAGAGTAAGCTAGATAAAAAGGCTGAAAAGTGTATCTTTATTGGTTATAAAGATGGTGTGAAAGGTTATAATCTTTGGAACCCAGAAACCAAGAAAACTGTTTACAGTCGAGATGTTTTTTTCAGAGAGGTAAAAGATGTGTCCAAACAAGAATTCCTACCAATGCAAGATGAACCTGAGAAAATAGATCTTGAGTTGGATGATGCAAAATATGAATCATTTGAAGAAGAGGAGGTAGAAGAAGAAGAAGAAGAACCTCATACCCCAGTATTGAGGAGATTAGTGAGAGATAAAAGGCAACCAGAAAGGTATAGTCCACCTAATTTTCGTTCCAATTTTTCTTTATCTATTACTAATGATGATCCCAAAACTGTCAAGAAAGTAGTTAATTCAGAGGATAGCAAACTCTGGAAGAAAGCCATAGTTGAAGAAATGGATGCCTTGGATAAGAATGAGGCATGGGATACATTTGATTTGCCAGCTGGAAGAAAATATGTTGGTATCAAATGGTTGTTTAAGAAGAAATTTAATGCACAAGGTAAAGTGGAGAAATGCAAAGCTCAGTTAGTAGCAAAAGGTTATTCCCAGGTAGAGGGAATTGACTTTAGTGATATTTTTTCTCCTGTTGCTAAGTTAACTTCTATTATATTTATTTTATCTATTGTTGTTGCTTTTGATCTTGAAGTGGAATAGGTGGATGTGAAGACAACATTCCTACATGGGGATCTAGAAGAAGAAATCTACATGAAGTAGCTAGAAGGCTTTGTAGTGAAGGGAAAGAAAGAGTTGGTCTGTAAGCTAAAGAAGTCACTATATGGTTTGAAGCAATCACCTAGGATGTGGTACCAAAAGTTTGACACATACATCCTTGGATTGGGATTTGTAAGAAGTAGGGCTGATCACTGTGTATATTCCAAGCAGGTTGGTAATCACTTCATTTATGTAGTGTTGTATGTTGCTGACATGTTGTTGGTAGGAAATAACATGGATGTTATCAAGGAAGTGAAATCGCAGCTATCCTCCAAATTTGACATGAAGGATCTCATTGCTGCTAACTTCATTTTGGGAATGGAGATTAAAAGAGATCGTGCAAACATGAAACTCTGGTTGAATCAGAGAAAATATGTTGAGACGATATTGCAGAGGTTTAATAAGCATGGAAGTAAACCAGTCAGTTCCTATTCCTATAGGTGTAAAGTTATCTGCAGATCAGTGTCCCAAGACACAGGAAGAAGAAGAGCACATGTCCCATGTTTCGTATGCTAGTGCAGTTGGCAGTTTGATGTATGCAATGGTCTATACTAGACTAGACATTACACATGCAGTGGGAGTTTTGAGCAGGTATATGTCAAAACCATGGAAGGAGCATTGGACAACAGTAAAGAGGGTCTTCAGGTATCTTCGTGGCACTATCAGTTATGGATTTTGCTACCAAGGAAGACCAAGATTGGACAAAGTGGTGGACATACATGGCTTTGTTGATGCAGACTAGGCTGGAGATCTGGATCGCAGAAGATCTACAAGTGGGTATGTGTTTAACCCATTTGGAGGAGAAATTAGTTGGATGAGCAAAAGACAGGCTGTAGTGGCACTCTCAACTATAGAAGCTGAATACATGGCAGCCACTCATGCAAGCAAGGAAGCAATATGGTTACAAAGATTGTGTTTAGGTATTGAGTTGGTACAACAAGTAGTGAGATTAGATTGTGACAGTCAAAGTGAAATCTTCCTAGCAAAGAACCCAACTTATCATTCGAAGACAAAGGATATTGATGTTCAGTATCACTTTGTGAGAGACATGGTTGAGGAAAAGAAGGTGTTGCTGGAAAAGGTTGACACTTTGAAGACTGTTGCAGATTCATTGAAAAAGTTTGTGAGCACAGAAAAGTTCTCCTAGTGTAGAGTAATAATGGGCATTTCTACCTTGGATTGTTGACTATATAATCCCCTGGATGCTTGGATGCAAAGAAAACAACAAGTGGGAGAATGTTGGGTATGTGTTATATTCTTTTCATGTGTGTGTGGGGGTGCGTCAGAGTCGAAAATTGTGTCTGACGATCCCTCTAGTAGTGGTCTTTGTGTGTGCACCAGGCGCTTTCCTAGGGGGCTCCTGGGGGGGGGGGGGGGGGCGGTTATGCCCCCCCCTGGTTACATGCAACATTCAGGGAAACACCTCGAAGTTTGTTTTTTTGGGGCAGTTTTTGCTATTTTTAGCGAATTTTGCTATTTTTAGCGGTTTACTAAATTAATCCCGGATTAAGGGATTAGGGTTTCGGTATCTACGAAATACCTAAAAAATTGTATATATTGTATGGTGAATGGTGAAATTCGATATATGAATATAAGAAAGGTTTTCTCGGTTGAGGGTTTCTGGTATAAAATCTCTGTGTACTCTATGTATGAGCCATTGATTAAATTATGTTTTGCTTAAGAATCTATATGCATTTCTTTACTTCACAGGTTTAAAACTTACAGACCATGGGCCCAACTCTTGGGTGCATCGTGATTTCACGTTTCGGGGGCCTTCACATCACTTGACTACAATCTCCCGATACCTGATATTGTGAAATCGACTGACTCAGATGGATGGCTAGATCTTCTTTACATCCGACAGCTGTGATTTCTTCCTTGGAACTCCACCTTGGCGAGATCTACACTATGGGCACCAACCTTTCCTCTTGGACCCGATTCCATATGACCTCAGGCTATAACCATGGGCCCAACTCCTAGGCGCATCGTGATTTCGCATTTCGGGGGTTTTCACATCACATGACTACAATCTCCCAATACCCGATATTGTGAAATGGCCTTATTCAGATCGACGATCAGATCTGTTATGCATCTGAAGACTGTGATTGATTCCTTGAAAACCTGAGTCACCAATCATGCGTTGGGTGCTTACCTTTTTCCTTGGGCCCACCTACTATGTGGCCTTGGGCTGTGACCATGGGCCCAACTTCTGGGTGCTTCACGATTTCGTGTTTTGAGAACTTGCGCCTTGCTCCATGCTGAAACCTCTGACTCCCAAAATCACAATTTCACTTATCTGCTGCCACGTGCCCTTCTGAATTGAATGGTCTAGATCATTTCACGAGTTTTCACTTTGTGAGTCCTTTTGACTCTACTTCTTCACTTCCCGAGTTCTGAAACCGCAAAATGTTGATCTTGCGCCACGTGACCTGTTGAATTGAGCAGTCCATATCATTTCGTGAGTTTTCACTTCATGAGTCCTTACAACTCTGCCTCAGCACTTCCCAAGTTAGGAAATCGCAAAGTTTTGATCTTTCACCACATGCCCTTCCTAGCGCCAACGACTAGGATTGACCTCACGACTTCGAACCTTTGTTTGACATTAAAATTCACGCAACTTTATGATCATGATCGCCTGAGGGCTGCAAATCTGAAATTCGAATGGAATCTCCTCTGTTGAAAACTGAACTTTCTTATTCGATTGATTTGATTCCATATTAAACCACTCTAAGTGTTGCGCTTTGTGCTCATCACTGCAGCCTATGTAAAATAAAAACTTGGACAACTAGCTAAGGGTTCGGGAAAATAGAAGGATCAGTGACAGAGGTAACGGATATGAGTGCTTAAACAAAACGGGGCAAATAAAACGACTTTGTCGACTGAAGGGGAGAATTTAAAGACATGGTCTGTGAAAGAGAGAAGAACGGGGCATGGGAATAGACTCGGGTATAAACCACCAACTCACGGGAGCCTGACAAGTTCATGTGATAACATAGTCAACAACATTTTACATTTTTCATGACTTAAGGATAGGTTCATTTCTTGACATCTGATAAGGACTTTCTTTAGATTATCTAAGGCTTCCAGGTAAGTATTTCCATATGTTGTAAATTTGTCCATGTATACTTCCACACAATCATGAATAAGGTCAACAAATATCCCTAGTACCCCTTGTTGAAATGTGGCATGAGCATTACAAAAACCAAATGGTAAGAACCTATAGGCATAGGTGCCCCAAGGACAAGTGAAAGTAGTCTTCTCTTGATCCTCGGGTGCTATGAGAATTTGGAAGGAGAAGTGTTTCTTCCTTGACAAGGTATCCAAGACTTGGTCAATGAAGGGAAGGGAGAAATAATCCTTTAGAGTGGCGTTATTAAGATCCCATAAATCGAAACAAATTCTCCATTTCCCGGTTACTTTATTTGGAGCCACTACAAGCGGGGATATCCATTTACTGTTAGAGATTGGATGAATAAAGCTGACATTCAATAGCTTTTGTATATCTTCTTTTACTATATCCTTGAGTGTTGGGTTCATCCTCCTCTGGGGTTGCCTAACAGGTGTTAATTCTTCTTCGATATATATGTGATGAATGCATGTATTAGGGTGTGTACCCTTCATATCAGTGTATTCCTAGGTGAATTCCCATGATTGTTCTTTAAGGACATTTACTAACTATTTTTGTTGGTCTGCATCTAGTCTGGAATTTATATGTAGGAATTTCCTTGGAATATTCTCATAGAGCATGGTATAAGATGTGGCAGACTCATATATCTCAAAAATAAAATATGTTGAATATAAATTTGATGGGTCCAACTGCTCCTGAAATTATTCCCCAAACATGTACTCAAATTGGGGAAAATATTGTGGAAAATCAACACACATGATAGCAGAAATAAAATGGTTTAGAACATTTTTTGTTGTTTTCTCCTGAAGTGCCCAGGAATGATCACTCAACAACACGAGTTCTTCCCATTTATCATTCTCATATGGACATTCAAGCCACCATATATTCTCCATGATAGGTTGAGTTGGTGGGTATATGGTAAGCTTCTGTATAGAAAGTCCATTTTAGATGGTCATTTCACCTTCTCTACAACCCATAAATGCATTGCATGTGGCCAACCAAGGTCTTCCCAAGATAACAGGATGCCCTTTAGTAGGATCCTTTGAATGAATGACAAGAAAGTCTATTGGGTATTCCCATGAGGCTAATGTAGCTATGATATCATCCAAGATTCATTTAGGTATAACCTTTGTCTTATCTGCTAATTCCAAAATAGTTGGGGTAGGTATAAAAAGAGGCTTTAACTGTAATTCCTCCAAGGTAGTAACAATCATAACATTAATGGTTGCCCCTAGGTCTATGAGAGTGTTTCCAATGGGAACCTTATTAATGTTTATTGTTACTACGGGGTTCGATGGGTTCCCATACTTTGCGACCCTAGATTGTTTTGATATGTATTCAAAGAATTCTCCTATCAAATGTATTGTTGGAGGATCCTACCGCTTCCTACCTAGTTTCTTAATACACAATTATTTAACCACCTTAATGTAAATTGGAGTGTCCTTAATGGATTGTAACAAGGGAATTTTGACACAAATATTCTTCAATTCATTTAAAATGTCAAATTCCATCGATTCGTAGGTTTCTCAAACGCTAATCTTTCTAGATAAGGAGGGGATTTTGTGATCTATGAAGATTCATTTTGGGAAATATTTGGTTCTTGGTCTTTACGAATGATAACATATTCCCACTTAGTGTCATCCATGGGTTGTTCGAGAGTTTCATCTTCTTCTTCTTCCTGGATGACTACTACTAAAGGCCTTTGTCTATCCAAAAAATTTCTCGACCTTTGTTGAATCTCATGCAATGGAACAAGAGAAATAAACATATGTTGGGAAGGTTTGCATCTCAACATTGTGAAGAGGTTGAGTTTGTTTGTTATTGTGGTTGGGCACTGGTTGTGTCGATAATAATGTCGGTCTCAGGGAGCTTGTATTCTGGTATTGTTGGGGTTGTTGTGGAATTGGAGGTAAAGGTGGGGGAACAAAAACTGGAAAAAGTTGCGGGATTTTCATTGGAAACTAGGGGTAAGGATGAGTGGGAATACGGATAGGTGGAGCTTGAGTGTTTCCTTGGGTATGCCCTCCTCTCCATACTTGTAGCCAAAGATGGTGATACTGTGTAGACCAATTTTTCCAATTCGGTGAGTTCCACTATTGCGGTTGTTGATAATAAGGTGGAACTTGAGGTGGTAGATCATGGTATGTAGGTTGACTCCTAGGATGCCATGGCCTCCTAGGTGCATAAGAGGATTCCCCAGGATCCCCACTTCTGTAAATGGCTAATAAACCAGGCAGTGATGGGAATTTTTCAATTGGGTGGTCTTCGATGCAAAATCCACAAACTGAAATATTGTCTAATGGGAATTCCCTTGAGGAATGCTTCCTCCTGCATCTTGGACAAAATATGCACATTGTTGCATTCTCCCCCTCCTGTTCATTTTTAATATTTAGGGTGTCCAACTGGGAACCTATTGTACTTAAGATATTGGTTTTGAAGTTCTCGAATAGGTTTCCTATCTCTACCCTTGTGATACCACCTGAACTAACTATTTTTAGGTTTATACTATAAGGATCCCGAACACTCTTCCTCGTTTTGGCTCTACTCCTCGAGTAATTATTACACATTTCATAGATTTCAGTAAATGCTTTATGGGAGATGTCACCTGATGCCATCGGGTTAAGTGTCTCTAGGTATTCTTCCAAAATACCTTTAAGAAAAAGAGTCCTAACTGCATCGTCTAGGAGGTCATGGTATTTCAATTTCTATGAGATATGAACAAATTGTTCCATGTAATCCTCAAGACTCTCGTCCTCTAACTATTGAATCTTAAAAATTTCATTATGAGAATCCTTGGACTTGCAATAGTCTTGGTATTTTTTAATAAATATAGCTTTCATGTCTTCCCAAGACCTAATACTGGACTCTCCCAACCCCATGAACCATCTTAGTGCAAAATCCTTGAGGGTGGTAGGAAAAAGTTTTAGTTTTTGGGCATCTTGTAAGGAAGTGTAGCTCCTATACAAGATGTCAAACTCAAATAGGAAGGTATACGGGTCTTCACTACTTTTACCGTAGAAGGTGGGCAGTTCCGAGAGTGGAATGTTCTTCATGTTGACATTCTGTGTGGTATCCAAAATTGGAAACCCAAAGGTAGTTTCTGTTTGGTTTCCAACTTCTTCTCCCTCATCATGTATTACATGGTTGTGATCCTCTTGATCATCCATGTTGGTTTGGTTTCCAAAGAGAGAGTACCTAAATGGTTTTATCCTTGAAGATAACAAAGTATCCCAAGGTTATTTTCCAGGAAAGGTATCCCTTCGATGGGAAGATTTATCTACTGTTTGGATGTTCGAGACTTTACTCGAGCCGTTTAAAACTATTGTTTCCAAAGATTTTGTTTTGACTTGGGAAACAATTATATTGGATGAACTGTCAAAGAGAGTATTCAACTATTCATGGTCAATGGTATCTAAATAGTTAGAGTCCCTTGATGGTGGTGAAAAAGAAAAGGTTGTGTTGGATGGTTCTGATGAAGGCCCGAGTGGTCTTGCCTCCTATCCCACTACTATTGATGTTTCAATTTTATGCTCTATAATGCTCCTGATTTTGGTCTCTTCAAAGACTGATTAGCTCTTTTGGTTGAGCTAACCCCTATTTTTTGATATCAATATGTGGAATTTATGGGTGGAGTGTTCCTACCTCCAAAAAAATTAGAAGGAACCTTGATCGAAATTTTTGGTTTGGTTTTAAAATGTATCTTCCCTTTGGGTCCCTAGGTTTTTTCATGAAAGAAAATAAAAAGAAAAAGAAAAACTACCATTGGGTGTGGGGGAACCTGTTATAACATATGGGTAGGTTCTTACCTCTCATTTTAAAGTTCCCCCGCCACAAAACTAATGCTAAGGTTCATAAATGATCTACTTATTAACTATTTCCTACCTTAAGACAACTCCTTGACAACGATGCCAAAAATAATGGGTATTCTATATGTACTAATTCCCTCAATTAAATTGTCAACCCGGGGTAAGTAAACTTAGAGTTGTGGCACTGTATGGTCCAAGGAAGAAAATATAATGGAAGGATTATCTAACTAAGGAGATGGTCTACCCTAGGGATCAACACTCTATCCATCTACTTTCTAAAGAGATAATTTTTCAATTTTAGTTAATTAGAAAATTCTATGTAAAGCAACCTTCAATTAATGAGCTTCAAGTAATTCTAGAATTATGAACTATTTTGCCTAAGTAATCTCAAATATTGAATCTATGGACTATTTCTAAATAAGCAAATAACAATCAATCTATTTCAAAGCTAGTTAATCTATTCAACCTCTTTTTAAGTAACCAACAACAAGTAAGCTATTTATGAGTTATTTGATCTATCTATCTCTGAGCAAGTAAGCAAGTAAACAACTAATCTATCGAAACTATTTTGACAAGTGGACTCTATTCTTAAAAATAACTCTTAACTATTTGTATTTTGCAAAGAATAAATTTTAATCTACTTAATCAAAAGTAAAAGTGTTATGACTGTATTCAAATTATAATTGATCAAAACTATTTCTAGCTTGCAGTAAAAAGAAAGAAAGTATTCAAAGGTGATGATTGTGTCTTCGATGTTGAATAACATCACGATGGCATCTGACTATTAGTGACAACTCAAGAGGAATTAATTCAATGTTGACTTCTACAGAGAAATGGAAAGTATGGATAAGGCAATCTAAGGAATGTTTTTCCATCATAGAAGCAACACTAAGTATTTTTGGAATCCATGTGATCTCTAAACTTTATACATCATTCATCAACTATTAAAAAAACTCTATTAAAAATCACTAACTCAAGCAAAGCTATAAACTCATAAAATCATAATTAAAAATCCTAATTCAAATTCACTCTGTGCAAACTTCTAATTCTTGATTAATGCCAACTAGAAATTACAACTCAAATTCATAACTATGATTTCATAATCCAAAATGAACTAATCTATCATTAAAAATCATACTTCAAAATTAACCAAAATGATTTTAGAAATCATAATCCAAAATCTATTTATATCCTATCATGTTGAGGAAAAATCAATAAACTAAATAGACCTAGAGAGAATAGTTGAAATTGCAATTAAACCTATCTACGTTAAATCTATCAAAACATAAAACAACTAATCTTCCAATGCTACAAATAAACCAATCTTAAACTAATGCTCTATCAAAAGAACGAATCTAAATTAATGCTCTGTCAAAATTGTGAGAACTAAAGTAATTAATGAAGACTTCAATGAACCTATCTAAATTAGTATATGGTAGGGTAACTTATAGATAAGAAGGAAAAGACATAACACTACAATTAACCAGCTCCTACAATCTACAAACAACACATAACCATGGACATCCTTCTATGATATACACAGTTCAATCAAGCAATATGCAATTAAGGAAACCAAATTAGATTAACAGTTTATAATTGACATACCCACAACAATTAAAATTGAGAAATACATGCAATAAAGAGACAATTTCAAATTCTAAATAAGAAAAAAGATGAATACAAATACATACTAATATAGAAAGTCACCCATACCACTAGTGAGCCCCGTAGCAGGTCGTGGCTACACCCCAACAGGAAAACCCAGAGGATAAATCAACACAATACTGTCATTAAGCATGAAAACAGAGTATGGAACAAAATCAAAGATAATGTTTGTATCAAAACAATAAAATTATGTCTTCAGTCATGCCACAGGTAGTGGTATTTATAGATGATTACATCTTGAGAGGTCGACCACTGGAAGGGTCGACCTCCTCTAAAAACAGTAAACTCATTAAATGAGTTCTAACAACATCATCTTATAACAATTTTGTGAGCCACTCAACAATCGATGCAACTGCCCAATATGAGGTGTGTCGAGCTTTGTAGCTAGAGGGCACGAGGGGGCACAAAATCCAAATCCCCAATTCATCCACTAAAGGACACCAATGTACCAACCACCAGCTCCAATGCACTCCGAGTGCCGGATCACGTGCTAGATGGAGTGTCAGATCACGTGCTAGATCAAGTGTTAAACGAAGTGTCGGATGAGGTACCAGATGGAGGATCAGACTGTGATTTTTCCCTATTGCAAGGAAACCATATATTAGATGTTCATAAACATCAAACTGAGTTGAATTGATCACAAAATCATTATAAAAATACCAATTATACACACATGATGCAAATTCATGGTGAATCGATATATAAACCTTTGAGAATCCTTCAAAATGGATAATATGAAGCATAACATATGTAATATCGCATGAAAAAATGATTTGGCCATCGAAATAAAATAATCAAAACTCAAACCCAACATATACGTGCAGGGTCCAACAGTAGT
>ML814708.1:19391-40374 GCA_009831015.1 Picea engelmannii
AACTTAGTTTGGTCAGAGCAAGATGCCACTTTAATATATTAAGAATGCATCCAAGCTATCTCCCACTAAAGATGGTCAATGACATTAATCCTAGTTTGGTTTGAAAAAATTACCACTATTACATACCTATTTTTATTGCTCTTTCCTAATCACAAATCTATACTTAAGAGTGAACATCACTACTATTTTGATATCCCTATATTTGAAGTTCGTTGATGCAAAAGACAAGATTTAACGCACCTATTGAGAGAATTTGAGGAGGTTGAACAAACCCTTCAAGAGCATTTATGCACCATTAAAGGAAGTCAATCTTACATATGCAATAACGAGCTCTCATCTACCTTTACCTATAACTAAAGATGGTCGAAGGTGTATCTATCATTTGCTTAATATTAGTCACAAATCAAATTATCAAGAAAAAAACGAAAGAAGCATTATTATACACATAATTACCAATCACTATCCTCATTAGAAAGTTTGGTTAGATCATTTTCCCTTAACACACTATATAAAGTTTTGTCATATCAAATAAACTACGAATGAAGTATCATATGTTTTACCCATCTTAAGAGAACTTATTTTACCTTAATCATTATCATATTGGGAATGTGATGAGATTTAAACAAAACTGTGTGATAACATAAAAATTCTATTGAAAATTGAAAATGCATATGTTTTACCCATCTTAAGAGAACTGAAGATATCTTCACCACTATCATATAAGGAATGTGATGAGATTTTAAAAAACAATGTGATAACACAAAAGTTTTATTGAAAATCTATAATCACCCTCATGCTAGCTAGAAAAGTTTATCACTTTGCATGGCTCATCTATAGCAATTTGCAAGGAACATGTTCCTTTGTATTATCTCACGTGGAGTGTTTGGAGCAAACACAACTCACTCATATGCTCACTCATATGTAGTAGAATTTGATATTAAAAGGGTTTATTTTTGCATTTTCATATATTTCTTCTTCCTCTGGAAGAGGTCAACAAGATGAGTAGAAAGGTTGATGTGATTATAGACAAAGAACTATTGATCATGATTAATTTTTATTTTACAAAGTTAATTTTCAATCATGATCGATAGTTATGATTAAAAAAGTTAATTTGCTCATCTATAACAATTTGCAAGGAACATGGTCCTTTGTATTTTCTCACGTGGATTGTCTATAACAAACAAAACTCATCTCGAGTGTCTACAACAAGCAAAACTCATTTTAATTTGATATTAAAAGGTTTATTCGTGCATTTTCCTATATTTCTTCTTCCTTTGGAAGAGACCAACAACATGAGTAGAAAGGTTGAGGTGGTTATAGACAAAGAACTATTTATCATGATTGAAAAAGAGATTCTAGATCTTTCATATTTTTATATTTTTATTGTAAGATTGAAAAAGTTCATTTACTCATTTATAACAATTTGCAAGGAACATGCTCCTTTTTATTTTCTCACGTGGATTGTCTAGAGCAAACAAAACTCATTTGTAATAGAATTTGATATTAAAGGGTTTATTCTTGCGTTTTCCTATATTTTTATTCTTCCTTTGGAAGAGACCAACAAGATAGTAGAAAGGTTGAGGTGGTTATAGAAAAAGAAAAAGAAAGTATAGATCTTTTATATTTTTATTGTAATTTTTTTTATAAGATTATTTTTTTTTAATTTTGAACATAATCTTTATTCACTATTTTTGGATGGTTATATATTATTTTATTTTATTTTATATGATGTATTAATGTTATTATTTAAAAATTGAAAGATCTAACCATCAAGTAATGTTAATCATGGTTGTTTATTGTCTTGTAGAGGTTTGTGGCAATGCCACCCATAACAAACAATGTGACCACCTAGACAACAAATACAATCCCTGTTAAGTCTACTTCTTAATTCAACACAAGTTGTTACTAGATGTCAGACATGTTTGAAATAATATTGTAAACTAGAACAAAGTCAAAATTTTCAAGGATCTTGCTTCTTAGGTTGGGGTTTATTCCACAAAGGTAAGGCATTTCTCTTAGAATTTAGAATTGTGTGTTTTTGGCTCTCTGTGTTTACAACTTTTTTTCCAATGTTGATGCATTTTGTTGTATGTTTTTTTTTTTTATAACTTGGAAGATCATGGAGAATCTTGTTGTTTTTAGCCTATATTAACTCCAATGGGATGCTTTTCTTATATTTTTCTTTACATTTCATCTTTTCAAAATATGTCTTACACAATTTTCTCATTTTTTTTAAACTTGGGGCACTTGATATGACACCAATCTTAAGGGGTGGATTCACAAGATTAATGCAAGGACTCAAAACTTCATTTCTTTTGTTGAATTGATAAAGTTCTTTTTCCTTCTTATCTTGTGGCTTTGTATCATCGTTTAATATGACTCCAAAATGAAGGATGCCCAAACATGAAATCCTTGACTGGTAAAATGATTTGCAAAGTCATGGTTGTCATACCTCTCAATTTTAATGCAAATCAAATATCCCCACCGCTTTATTCATACATTGTCTCTCCCCCCTCCTTTATAGGTTGGCTATTGATTTTTTGGCCCAAGAAATTCAAATATTGTAGATCTTTTTAATGTGATGCACTTGCTCTTTCCTGAAATTTGATAATATAATTATTTTCCATATAATTGAAGGGATGAGAAAGTTCTAATTATTGAAAAAAATGCAGGATATCCACAAGTAGGTTCGCGAAGAGAGCGGGCCATCATTGACCAATGTACATGTCAAAAGGCTTGTGCTATTATCCCACCCCCAATTTCCAAATAGGGCTGGGTGAACCTTACAACCGTAGCTAAATCAAGACAAATAACCAAATCCTTATTCACAATTGTAGCTAAATTAGGACAAATACCCAAATCCCTATTCACAACCCTTAGCTAAATCATGACAAATACCTAAATCCCTATTCATTGCCCTTTCAATTGAATCGAGGCTTCGTGTCACCGTTGTTCTCATATACTATTCCTTAGACTATGATAATGAGGGGAGGTGTTTAGGGGCGACCAAGAAGCTTAGGGTTATTCAACACCACACATTCACAAGGAAGACAACACAATGTTGTTGTTATGTTTCTCCATTATTGTTGAGGACAAGAATTCAAGAATTTAGCATAAGTATGCCAATACCTATATGTATAAATAGGTATTTGAAATTAAAAATATTGTGAGGCTAAAAATTTAATTACATAATATCACTATCTAATAATTTATTTTATGACCTATTTTAATTCATTAAAAAAACATAAACATTTTTTCATATTATTTAAATATCTTACATGATAATAAGATAACTTCTTTAATTTATTTTATATAAGTTATTCATGCTTTATCATTTTATTGATGAAAATCCACTATTAAAAAAATTACTATTAAATATTTACATGGCAATAAGCTAACTTCCTTAATTTACTTTATATAAATTATTCATGTTGTATCATTTTATTGATGAAAATCCACTATAAAAGAAATTATTGAGATCCAAAAGACATGCATTCAACTCTACCAACTTAAAAGGAAAATTATATTAAAAAATAACATAAAAAAATATAAAATGAAAATTATGTTAATAAAATAACATATAGAAACAATATATTAAATTGTTTTTAATTATGTTATACGGAAGGAATAACTTTGGATTGAAGCTGTCAATGATGGCCCTTGTCAACGCAACAACTCTGAAGACTCTAACAAGTGAGATTCATAATTGAATCTCAAGACACGGAAGGCCTCCATCAAAGAAAAGTAGAGCGGGTAGGGAACACAACAAAATGTGAGTTGGGATTAGGGATGAAATTTGATTGGTAATATAGTAATGGTTTTTATGTTGTTTAAACGTTTTATATTTTGGTATTTTTTATTAAAATTTAGTGATATAAATTTGGGTCAAATTATCTTTTTCTTGTTATTTATATTACATTTTAGAATCAATAGATTTAATTTCTTAAAAAATATTTGAAAATATTTGAGATGCTTCAATTATACAGTCTCAACTATTTAAATCCACAGTTTTAACTATATATCATTAGATTTCAGAAAAAGGTGTTGGTTTTATTTTTTGGTTTTTTGGTTGGAATCGGCCCATATAAATTTGGACAAAATGACTATTTTCTGTTGTTTAAATTGCATTTCTGAATGCATAAATGAATTCAGCCTGTTGAAAAACTAATGAAACAATCAAATCTACAGATTCAACCATTCATCACCCTATATGGAGCAAAATTAAACAAAAAAATTTACTTAAAAACAACCAAAAACATAAAACACGTTTAGAATACTACTTTCGAAAAATATACCCTAAAACGTTTTACGTTTTAACTACGCATATAGTCGTCACTGGGATTTGCTCGTCAAATAGCATTAACACTTCCTGAAGATTGACAATATTAAACACCTAAAACAGGCTACAGAATCGTTTAACAAATTTGAAAGCGGTCTCATTTTGAAATTCCAACCCTCGTTGGATCAATTCATCGCTTACCAATCTGCATTAATTGTTATTCGTCCCAAACGATCTGCATCAACGGTTGTTCTGTTGCAAACTCAGGACAGAATCTTAAAACGTCTCCGCCCTCCACTTGCTACCGTACTCCTCGTGCTGCCAGCCTGTGCCAGGGTCTTAGATCGCTCATTATCATGACTATAATCCCTACCTTGATTCGTTGAATCTAACACATTGATGCCATGAATTTATTTAGTTTGGTTGGTTTTGGAAGGATCGAGGATACTATGCCAAACCAAAAAAATGCCAAAACACCGTATGCCCTCCAGAAACAGGTCAAACCATATGTGGCCAGTAATTCAGAATTAGCTTCATGTTACCTCTAATTTGTTCATCTGGGCTTGCAATATGTTCTTAGTTATGCCTCAATCCTAGCTCGTTTCTAGCTATCAAAATGTGGGTTGAATTGCGCTTACCAGATTCGTGGAAAGGATAATTATGGCATTAAAGCTTTCTTTCCAGAGCACTCAATGCTCAGGGTTTTGAAGACAAACTTCACCAATAAAATGTTTTGTTGAATTGCAGAAACCAGGGTCAGCCATGGAGATCAATCTAGGGAAAAAAATTAGCATTAACAAAGCTACGGACCCGCCAGCCAAGTCGACCAAAGAGAAACGTTACAGAGGAGTCGTCAACTAATATCAAAGCATTTTTTCTTTACATTAATGAAGGCAGGGAATCAGCGGCTTTGCTGTTCATCCCATTTGTTTTYGCAGACAGAGAGTATAACATATTATTTGAAAGATTCKCTTTCAATMAAACAAWTGATGCGTTGGAAGCTGAGGACATCACACTCAACTCTGAGCACACCGATCTGTTGAAATCCCAACTCCTCGGCTGATAAGTCGAGCAAAACAGCCATGAGAGGATGATTTATATGACCGGTCGCCACCATGAACAACTCTCTTTCCTTCCCAACGCGCAGAGGGACAAATCCGCTAACTCCTCTCTCAGCTGAAACTTCACATGACCGTGATGAGTTGAGAGTAGAGAGCTCAGATCCCAGCGCCTCATTTCCCTTCAACTGAATCCTTCTCCGTGGCATTAGTCTTCTGAAAAAATGGGGTATCTTGGCCATTTTAGCTGRGATTTCTGTGCACTGTGTAYGGCTGAARACGAGGCCGAAGAGAAGACTTTGTACAATGAAGAGTGTTTTTKTATTCAAAAGGGTCGCTGCTGCTTGTATTTATAATSTTGGTATGGGTTTCTCGATTGTATCTGCACAATGTAGAAGGTTGACTAAATTTGGCAAAGAATCATTGAAAACTAATTAAAATTAAAATAAGATTGCAAGTCCATTATGTCATATGATCGATACAAGGAAAATGAAAACATTTAGAATGTGTTATAAACTTGAAAGAATGATCTACGAAGATGGTTCTTTCCACATCAACTGTAATGACGGTGGGAAGTATATTTGATAAGTGATTTAAAAAATATATATATATATATATATATATATATATATATATATATATATTACAACTAAGATTGAAGCTTTCTAATCATATGGCCCCACCTGAATGGAAGAAAAAACCTCACACATTCTTATTCGGGATTTCAAGTCACATGGCCCCACATTGGTGGAAGAAAGAACCCCACACATTCTTATTAGTAACGTTTTTTTTACCTTAACATGTAAGTTTAAGGTATACATTAATCAATCTTTAATACAAAGACAAGAGAACGCACTCTAATGAAGACATGAAGCTTCCATGTTATTCATATAGATCGTCCTACTCTTTTCAAATACATTGTCTCACCTTTTTCAAATGAAAATGTCAAATGAGATCTTCATCACCTAAGACTAAGAGAGTCTTTTCCAATGGATCTTCATCATTTAAGAGAAACGTTTTCAAATGGATTTTTATCACTTAACATAATCATTTTTCAATAAATGTATCTCCACTTATGTGTAAAAAATTTCTAATACAACATAATTACAATCCTACATTAAATGTTAATTAGTTTTAATTTATTCACAACAAAGACATGCATCATTTATGAATATTGAATGAGAAAAATGTTATTTTTCAAATGGATCTTCATCACTTAACATAATCCTTTTTCAATAAATTTATCTCCACTTATGTGTGACAAATTTCTAACACTCATGAACATAATTACAATTATAAATTAAATGTTAATTAGTTTAAATTTATTCACAATAAAGACATGCATCATCTATGAATGTTGAATGGGAAAAATGTTATTTAGAAGGCAATACTTATCCACATTTCAAAAAAGAGTTTATATGCTTACATAATACCAAGTAAATTTATCCAGTTTACTTTTGTGTCACCAAGGCCCTATTTATTATTCAACTTTTCATGGAAGAGAAAGAGACTCCTTGGAGTTTATAAATCACAATAGATTTATCCAATGTCCACAACCAATCCCCTAAGTCGCTTCTTGAGTATATAAATTGAACTTATAAAAATCTCATTCCTAAGATTTTTATAGTGGGTATTATTTGAGAAAACAATTTTTAGATATTCCACAATGGAAATTTTAAGTGTCAACGTTTTGAACCCAAATTAGTGTTCATCTATAGGACAATGAGTGAAATTGTAGAGTTGTTAGATTGATTTATTAATAGTCATTAAATGTAATTTTATAAATCAAGAATGATGTCAGCTTCAATGATGTAATGTAGTTGGAAACTTGATCAATTGGTTCCCTTTGTTGATTGATTAAGGGGATCCAATTCTCTCTTACTTCAAAACCTCTATCCCTATTCAAGTTGTCTGGGTGCTTTATTATTTCCAAGGTGTCTCTAAACTAGTGTTTGTAATATTTGTTTTCCTTTGCAAGGATTTTGGTATCTTCTAGGCACACAATATGCTTGTTTCTAAGGGAATGTTTAATTAAGATTGAAGTATGTGCACACTCATTTCAAATGTATGTTATATACTCTTTAATCCTCCCGTGAAACAAGCACCATTCTTCCTTGATATAGCAATTTCCATGGGAACATGCAACCTTATATACACCCTTGCGTCGACGATCACTGATAACGTATTTTACTAAGCTCATCTTTTTCTTAATGGTTTCAAGAGGCTTGGATGAGGCAAGACCTATTTTTTCTTTAATATCTTCTCAATTCTATCCATAACACCTTGATGCAAAGGAAGGTAAGATTTCTTTATCATGTGTTGGTTGCTATGAGATTGATAACCCATCCCAACTCTTTTAATAACTCTTTTGATGTTATTATTCTTGTATCTGTGCTCTTAAATTCCTTGGTTAAATGTTTGTGTTCTTGCTTAAGATGCTTCTTGACTGAAATTCTCACCACCCCTATAATGAGCATGTTAAGGACCCCAATATCTTGATAGGGGTAGTAGTGAGAGTCAACATGAGGATAATTCTCTATGTGGGTTTTCTTCCTAAAAGATTGATTGTTGAGAGTTTCATTATGTTTCCTAGTAATCATCACATTGAGGAAGCAAATGCTTCCATTTTCCTCTACTTCCATGATAAACTTAATTTCATTACATTAATAGTTAAGACACTAAAAGAACTTACCATGTTTTTTTTTTTTCCATGAGGTGACTTCACACTTGTGTTGTATACATATATTTTCTATCTTGTTGGTTCGAGTGGATATGAATCAATAGCTCTCTTTTCAAATGCTCCATAAATATCTTGGAAGAGGTGGGTGAGAGAGAGGACCCCATAGATACACCACCTATTTTTTCATATAAATCCCCTTGAAATCTAAAGAATGTGGAGTAAAGGTATACCTTTTTCAACCTAACTATCTCTAGATCAATTACATCTTTCATGACTTGTATTGGTTGATCTAAAGGAATTTCCATGAATAATGAAACACCATTAAAACTAATGAGGATATCATTTGGTTCCATCTTCTCATCATTTATGATCTTTACAAAGTCATTAGAATCTTTTATGAATTACTTGGTTTCCCCCACTAATGGACTTAGAGGTTTTTGCACACACACACACACACACACACACACACACACACACACACACACACACACACACACACACACACACACACATATATCCTCTTCTAGATTTTTTGTAAATTTCTTGAATTTTTAAACGATGTAAATGAATCAATCCAAAGTCCTATGGAAGATCATGCCAAGTCTTCCAAATTTGGTCTCATCATTCCAAACATATTTACAACAAAATATCTCGTTTTTGGCGAGTGTTTTGGAAAAGAATCTAAACATTATAGAAAATTGATGTCCCCCTATGTCTTAAATTGAATAAAAAGTTAAGGAAAACCTCCCCCGAAGCCATTCCACTGCCAAATAATAGCAACAACAACATTTTTCCAAGCTTCCCATATTCTTTGAAGCACGAAAAACAAATCAATTTTGAAATCCCACATAATGATTAAGACATCACTATGGAAAAGTGGCTCTTGATTATAGTTATATATTTTTCATTAGAAATATTATAATTCTCATTTTGTTAAATTTGGTCTTATTTTACTCTAAGCTCATTGTCAGAGGTCAAAATTGGTGTTTCCAAAGTGCAAAATTGGACCCGAAAGTATCAAAATGAGATTCCAAAAGTACAATCTTAGATTATAAAAATATAGAAATGGATTTTGAAAATATAAAACCGAATTCAAAAAATGTGAGTATCATACAAAATTAGATTATGAAAAATATTAATATTAAATCATAGACTACTTGTTTTATTGATAATTATTTGTCATAAATATATATTCTAACAATAAAACATAACTCATTCACCACTCACCCAAAAAAACAAATTCATAAAATAATAATTATTTTATTTCAAAACTCTCAACCTATAAAAATAAACACTTTAAAAATCCAATTATTTATTTTTTATTTAGATTAAATCATTAAAGATCAAACAACATAAAATCTTGACTATACAAAATATCAAACATTTTTAATAAGAATAAAAAATGTTATATACATTAACACATAAATTTTATAAAACATTTTCCAGAGTCGTAGAAATTTCAATCACAATTATTTACCATATAAAACTTTTTACAATGGTTTACACATTTTCTAATACTTTTAGCAACATTGATAACTACTTGTAATTGATGTAAGAATAATCATATTTTATAATTCATTTCATGATTTACATTCATAAATGGAAAACTATTTATATACCATGGATTAAATAGTTTGCAACCTTTCATGCGGGCGGGTGAGATGTCCATTTATTTAATTATTAGTTATTATCATATTTAAGCATATTACAAGTCATCTCTGTTTGGAATGCTTAGAACTTGAAGCATGGGTAAGGATGAATGACTTCAGATTAAGTCTTCATTTTTCTAAATGGATTTTTCTTCCAATAGATTTTTCCACTTGATAAGATATTCATCGATACTTCTTGAATGAAGGATTTTGGTTTTAAATTTTAATATCCCTTCAAACTTTAGTATCAGTCTCCCTTCTTCTTCCAAAAGGAGTAGTTTTGTCTCTATAAGAGTTGTTGGACCCAACTTTTTCTTCAAACATGAAACATGCAAGACATCATTTAAGTTCCCTTTGTTTTGTATTTCTAGCGCATAAGCCACTTGGCCAAATCCCCTTCAGATTTGGTAGGGGCCATAAAAATTTGGCGCAAGTTTATGATTTTTGTAATTTTTGAGTGAATTTTACTACTACGGTTGAAGTTGAACAAACACCCAGGCTCCTACTTCAAATTCATGGTTAGTTGTTTTCAAATAAACTTGTTTCTTAATTTTGTTCCTTGATTTCTCAAGATGTTTTTTAGGATATGAAGGATTTCATTAGAAGTGGCTAAGTAGGCTTTTACAATAAGATCCTTGAAATCAGAGACACCATACTCTTTTATTGACGGTAAAGGATATACATTTAAGGCTTCCAATGGAGTCATTTTTGTAGAAGTGTGATATGTGGTGTTTTACCACCAATTCTAAAATATGTATCCAACTATGCCACTATGATTGAGGGTTATATACAAAATTCCTGAGGTATCCCTCAATGAATTTGTTTAACACTTCAATTTTTTCCTTTAGTCTAGGGATGGTATGAAGTGCTCATGGTTAAGGTGGTTTGTACATGAACACTTATTTCCAAAAATTGCTACTAAATTTGGGGTCCTTATCACTAATGATGACATTGGGAAAACCATGGAGTCTATAAATATGTTTCACGTAGCTATCGATGATTTGACTAGCCTTATATTTTGAATAAATTCCAATCAATTTGGCATATTTGGTTAATCAATATACAATCACAAATATGTTATACTTCCCTTATGAGGTAGGGAAACAAGTGATAAAGTCCATAGGAACCTCAATCCATTTTTTATCTAGAATATGAAGGGGTGAAGGAGACCTAGAGGTGCGACTATTTCAAACTTCTATTGCACATATCTATCACACTCTGCCACGTATTTATGAATGTTAGTATTCATTCCTTTCTAGAAGAAGGATTGTTGGTTATTGGAGTATTGTTTTGAAAAATCCAACTTGACCTACAAATAGGGAGTCATGATTCTCTTTTAAGATTTGAATTTTGAATTTGGAAGTGTTGGGAAAATATATTCTTCCCTTATGCTAGAGTATGTCATTCTCCCATGTAAATTTGAGCATGACTCAACATCTCTATTGAGTTCCTCAATTATCTATTTTATCTCTGTATTTTTCACATATTTGACTTAAACTTTAGAAATCGATTTAGGAGTGACTATTGAAATTGAGCATAGTTTAACATCCCCTTCTTATTTTCTTGATAAGATATCGACAACTTGGTTTTCCTTCACTTCTTATAGACAATTTCAAAGTTAAAAACTTGGATTTTTGTTACCCATTTTTGTTTTTATGATGAATCATAAGCTATGTTTAAGAAATATTCCAAGCTGTTGTGTTCGTTTTGACCAAGAATTTGACACCAAATGGATGTTTTTTCCATTTTTCCAAGGCATGAATGATTGCCAACATTTCCTTATCATAAGTAGATTTTTCTTCTTCAATAAGATTTAATTTCCAACTTTCAGAAGTAATGGGGTGGTTTTGTTGCATAAGCATAGCTCCTACTCATGTTCCTGAAGCATCCAATTTGAGAACAAAGGGTTTGGTGAAATATCGGGTAGCCAAAAATGGGGGTTATAACATTAAATTATTCGTCTTCTTAAAACAAGCTTCAATCACATCATTCCATCGAAAGGAGTCCTTTTTCAATAGTGTCATTTGTGGAGCAACATTCTCTACATATTTTTTTATGAATCTTTTGTAATATCCGATAAGACCCAAGAACCCTCATAAAGATGTGATACTTTTTGAAGCAGGACACTTAGTAATTGCCTCAATCTTCTTTGTGCCCACCTTAAATTCTTATGTTTATACTATGTGCCCCAAAATTTCTATGTCTATTCTTCAAAATCTGCATTTTAATTTGTTTGCATATAACTTATTTTTCTCTAATAGTCTCGACATTGTCTCTACATGGTTAAGGTGCAAACTCCAATTTTTGTTATAAACAAGTATATCATCAAATATCACAAGTACACAAATTTTCAAGTCTATATAAAATACATTATTCATTACTACCTGAAAGATAGTTAGGGAATTTGGTAATCTAAAAGGCATAACAAAGAATTCATATAGGCCCTCATGTGTGTAGGAAACAATTTTTGGAATGTCCTCCTCTTGTATTCTTATTTGATTATAATCATATTTCAGATTATGTTTTGAGAAATACTTATCTTGGTGGAGTTCATGCAATAATTCATCCACAAATGGCTAGATGGGAAACTTATCTTCGATGGTAATATTATTTAATGCATGATAGCCAATACAAAGTCTATAGGAGCCATCCTTATTCCTTACTATTCTGAATGGAAATGAATACATGCTCTTTATTCGGTTTGTTATACCATAGTCTAATAATTCTTGAACGAGGAACTCAATTTTTGTTTTATGCTGATGAGATTTCTTGTAAAACATCCCCCTAACTAGAATTGATCTAGGAATGAGCTCTATGATATGATATCTTGATTGCACTAGAGGAAGACCATGAGATAAGTCTTGAAAGATGGTATTATATTTATAAGCATATTATTAAGACATTTAGGATATTTTGTTTCATCATACACTTTTTCCATTGAATAATAATGTAAAATATAGTCTTGGGATCCCTTCAAAATATTTTTTGTCATTTTGTTGGATGAAATTATTTGGGAAGATAGGTTGTTGATTCCATGGAATTTGTGTTTTTTCCCTTTTTTGTAAAATCTTAGGAATTTTTTTTTTTATATCCAACCCTATTGTTCTAATAGAGGCCAACCATTTGTCTCTTAAGACAATGTGTACCCCCCGAATTTCCATGGAATACATTGGATATATTAATTGGAAGACATTGATATTCAATTCTAGCTTATTCCATTTTCCATTAGAAGAAGTAGTTATGTCCCCCAAAATTCCTATTTCGAAATTGGAGGTAGGGTAGATAAATAGATTTTGTTTTCTTTCTATTCTTATATATATATAATTGTGTGAACTACCACTATCTATAAGTAGTTTCGGTTTAGTTTCCTTAATGTAGTCAAGGAGTTTAAGAGTTTGGGTTTGAGTAATACTCGCCATTGTAGTGAAATAAAGTATTGGTGTGGACTTCTATTTGTTATATTCCTCATTTCCAATGCCTTTGTTGAAATAATATGTGTCCCTAGCTTCCTCTTCCTTATTGTTGTCAGTGTTATTATTCTTTTCACATATGAAGAACATTTTTTCCTCGAATTTATACTGTGGAATCCAATTGAGTGCATTGCATATAAAACATCGAATCTTATCCTTCGTTTTATCTAATTGTGAAGGTGAGGAGGGATATATTTTGAACTTGATTTTCATACTATGAGTAAGGGGTTTGATGATAAGACGTGAGTTTTTCTTGAATGAGTTTTTATTTTTGTCTTGCTTGCTTGATACCCTTCATGTCTAGTAATTTGAGTTTGTCATGTATATTCATTTTCAACCTTGATATGGCAATATGTAGTAGAAATTTATCGGATAGGTCTACGGCATGGGTGGATAGTACATACAGATCATTAAAATATTCCCTCATTGAGTCTGATTGTTGCAATTGGGTGATTTTGGAGAAAAATTCATCCTCCTCTATATCCTAAAAATGCTTGGAAAAATTATTTTTGAATGTGTCCCAATCTCTTACTAGTCCTTGATATATGGAATTCCACCTTAAGAATTAATCACAAGATAATTTATCTAAGTGCATCAATGCAATATTTATTTTCTCTTCCTCATAATGTATGTGATAAAAATATAAATAATTTTCAATTTTATTAATCCATCTTCTTCCTTCTCAATTATCCTCACCATCAAAATTGAGTAAATTTATTTTTACTTCGTGTACAATACCATTGAATGAATTTGAATTGGATGATTGGTGTGGCCATGAAAATGATGTGTGGCATTTTGGAATACTTATTCCCTTCATTTAATTTCTTAATGCTTCAAGCTCGTCCTTGCGAAACATGTAAGTTGAGTTGAAACCTTGAAATTTAGAGTCAAATTGAGCTTTCAAATTTTTCATTACATTAGTTACTTTTGAATTGAGGGGCTCTCTAGTACTCAGGGTCTTCCTTAAATTATATTTCCACCTCATGGAAGGATATTTTATTTTGAAAAAAAGACCCCCTCATTTCTGAATTTCATAAGAATGAACTTAGTTTGCTTGGTGGTTGCTCATACTATTTGAGTGAATGACTTAATTTGAATGGTTGATGGACGTACTATCCATACCCTATGTATGTTGGCTATCTTGAAAAGTGGTTCTATACAGATAGTATGACGACTATAAGGAATGATAGATGTTAGTAAAGCATATGATGACTCTAGTGGACAAGGCAATGACTACTGGAATGTCATACAACAATATAGAATTAAAAAAAAATATGGTGTGGGGTACGGCTCAACAATATGGAACAATGGTGGGAAGTGCACTTTTTTTAATCCACAAATTTTTGAAGATCTTAGCTTTAATACCAATTGAGGGCAATCAATATAAAAATAATCATATTTTATAATTTATTTCATGATTTATATTGATATTTTGAAGATCTTAGCTTTAATACCAATCGAGGGCAACCAATATAAAAATAATCATATTTTATAATTTATTTCATGATTTATATGGATAGTTGAACAACTATTTATATACCAAAGACTATATAGTTCACAACCTTTTAATCATATTTTATAATTTATTTCATGATTTATATTGATAGTTGAACAACTATTTATATACTATATAGTTCACAACCTTTCACGCGGGTGACATGTCCATTGATTTAATTACAAAAGTTAATTATCATTATATTTAGGCATATTACAACAACATTTTTCCATGTTTCCCAAATTCCTTGAAGCACAAAAAAACCCATCAATTTTGAAATTTCACATAATGATTTTTCTTGATTATGGTTATATGTTTTTCACTAGAAATATTATAATACCCATTTTGTTAATATTGGTTTTCAATTTAAGCCCCTTGGTAGAGGTCAAAATTAGTGTTTCCAATATGCAAAATTGGGTCCAAAAGAACAAAAAATGGATTACAAAAGTACACACTTAGATTATGAAATGAAAAATTGGATTTTCAAATTGTAGAACTAGATTCCAAAAGTGTTAGTATCAAGTAAAATTAGATTATGAAAGACATGAATATCGAATCATAGATTACTACGTGTTTTCTTGATAATTGTTTTTCATAGATGTATATTCTAACAATAGAGAATAACTCATTCACCAATCACTCAAAATAACAAATGTATAAGATAATACTTATTGGATTTCAGTACTTTCATCCTATTAAAACCAACACTTCAAAATTCTCATTATATACTTTTTATTTAGATTAAATCATTAACGGCCAAAAAAACACAAAAACTTAACTTTACAAAATATCAAACATTTTTAATAACAAAAGAAAACATTATAAACGTTAACATATAGATACTTAAAAAAAAACCACAGCCATAGAAATTTCAGTCACTTTTATTTATAGTATAAAATCTCTTACAATGGTTTGCACATTGTCTACAACATTAAGTCTAGGGATAGTTGATCTAACAAGTACTTGGAATTCATGTCTTTATAAGTATAATTTTTGAAATAATATAGTTGTTTTCTTCATTACATACATTGTTTTCCTTCAATGAACTTGTAATGTACCCAATTCTCATTTAGATTATTGTTTTGGAGATGGGGAATTTCAAAATACCCCTGATTTCCCTATTGATGCATTCAAAGGTAGAAGGAATTCGAATAGAGAAAAATAAAATAATTTAATTAAGAAACCTAATAATGAATGCAAATCCATCTAAAATGACCATGATTTCACATCAACATGAATTACAACATTCTACTTGTACAATGAGCCATGGCCAACATGCATTTATCACATAAAAATCAATAAGAAAACAAATAAACATACTAAAGTAAATGCAATAAAATTTTCATATTCATGGACAACAACGATATACTTGTCTTTATGATAATTTTCTCCAACTAGTTATAAACAAAGAGTGTTCCATTCAACAATAGGCTCTCTATCACAGAGGCCACCCTCAAACTAAGGCTATGAATCCACAAGCGAGAAATTACCTATAGAAAGGATCTAAGTATCTCACACTTATCGTAATTCCCATAATTAAATATGAGAAAATAACACTTAAAACATTATCAACCATAATACTCCCACTCAATTAGCAGATCTCCCCCCTCTACCTACACAACATTATGAATGGGAACACTTTCTCTACTAAATAGTGCCTCGGGACATCCCCCTTCCCTCTAGAAATACAATGCAGACTGACCAAAGAATCTCTTCACTAGATTCTAGGGACTTCCATTCATAAATAGGGTTTCCTCTTTTTTCAATAATTACCCATAAACCAAATCATGGTTTTTCACACTCTCATGACATAAATATATGCTTATTGGTTTTACACAAGGCATGTAAACCTACCACCACAATGTAGAAAAACCTTTGATATTTTTTCTTCAAATAGGAGTAACCTCCCTCTCTTGAATTACAAATGGAAACAATAAACCCCCTCCAAACCCCTGAATTCTTGATGTATATTTGCATGATGAAGGTAGACCACATGCCTCCTCTTATGCCAACACATTTTTTCTTTTAAATACATATAATAACAAGGTAGGTGAGAAAAATAATGAACAAAGATATGGGTGAAGATGTAACACCCTGTTTCCCCCAGTTTGTAAAAATAACTATACTGGCCAAATATTGTGGCAAACCTAGAAATGTGAATGTGTGATGTGAATGGACCTTGTAAAAAAGGTCGATGAATGTAAATAATATTATGAATATATATATTGCAGGACTGATGAGAGGGGATGTGCTGAAAAAGAGACCACGATGGTTGGAGAAAGGTGGTGGAAGGCACCTGGAATGGTGGCGTTAACTTCCACCAAAACCAATACCGTATTTGGACTTCACTGGCCTGGAGAACCAAGAGCGGCTCGCTGGCCCCAAATTAAATGACTTGCCAGGTTAGTAGGTAAATGGATCCTCATGAGTAATGAGGGATGGGGGTGAACTACCCATCCGTAGAGTCCTCAGACCTGACCACTGCGAGGAAGATCGTGCCACACACAACCTTGCCAAAAAGAGAAAAGGCAGGAAGAGTGTGTGATCAAGGGCCAGACGCGAGGGAAAGAGGAAGAGGAGAACTATGGAAAAATACAGAGTGAGTGATAGCAGAGAAGAAGGAGAGTAACCTTTGTTCTCGGTCACTGGAAAATAGAGGCGCAGTCTCGCAACATCGTGGTCTCAGCTCAAGGGTGTCTAGTAGTAAATCCATTGGGAGTCGCTGAGCCAATGGTTGGGTGGAAACGAGCACCCCTCTCAGCAGTTGCAATCACACCTGTGTTATTTCTGATAAGTGTTTTAAATCTTGTATCTTGAAGTTTATATGCTGATATGTATGATCATAGTCTGTGCAATTTATGAATGGTTTGAGTATAAGACTGTCTGTGTGGTGTTTTAACCAGAAATGGTGGTTGCATGCTTATAATGGAAAGACCACGTATGGCTTATGTTTTATAAATCGTTATTTAAATTCTTACCGATCTAAGTCAGACTTCAAGTCCGTTCTCGGGAAATCTATACCCTTATCCGTCTCAGGTAATACCCTGGATAGATCTCCCCATAGAGACACCCTTCTTGGAAAGCTCACTAAGAACTTGGAAAAGGATTTGAAGGCACAAGTCTTAGTAACCCTGTACGAGGAAGAATGATCCTCTTGAAATCCTAAAATGGTAGCGTAGGGATAAGTATCGATTAACGGACGAGATCCTATCGGAAGATCTGCGGTCATTCACGACCGTTAGATTGGAGGAAGAAACGAGGGCCTTAAATGCCTTAACCCTTTTCCTTTATCTTCGTGAGTAGCAAAGAAATCAGGACTGTAGATCCCCAAGGACCGTGGAAGTATCTGGACCATTGGTTTTCCACGTCCAGGGAGCAGCGGGAGACTGCATAGTGTGGGACAGATCTAAACCGTCATATCTTAGTTAGAAAACCTGACAGTCATTGGATCTGTCAGGAGATGCATGAGGGTTAAGCCCTCGTGAACAGAGGCGAAAGTCCCGAAAGAGGAGTTGGTATCGGGATTTCGGAGGTCTTGTTGAAAAGAGATCGAGACATTCCATGGTGGAAGTCCCGAAATAGATCTGGACCATCCGATTAAGGGAGGCCACATGTCGTGAGATCACCCATCTCGGGATTTTGGACTTCGGGATTTTGGAGGTCTCGTTGACAAGAGATCGGGACATTCCATGGTGGAAGTCTCGAAATAGATCTGGACCATCCGATTAAGGGAGGCCACGTGTCGTGAGATCACCCATCTCAGGATTTCAGAGGTCTCGTTGACAAGAAATCGGGACACTCCATGGTGGAAGTCCTGAAATAGATCTGGGTCGTCCGATTAAGGGAGTCCACGTGTCACGAGATCACCCATTTTGGGATTTCGGACTTCAGGATTTTGGAGGTCTCGTTGACAAGAGATCGGGACACTCCATGGTGGAAGTCCCAAAATAGATCTGGACCATCCGATTAAGGGAGGCCACATGTCGTGAGATCACCCATTTCGGGATTTCAGACTTCGGAATTTCAGAGGTCTCGTTGACAAGAGATCAAGACACTCCATGGTGGAAGTCTCGAAATATATCTGGACTGTCCGATTAAGGGAGGCCACGTGTCGCGAGATCACCCATCTCAGGATTTTAGACTTCGGGATTTCAGAGGTCTCGAGGACAAGAGATCGGGACACTCTATGGTGGAAGTCCCAAAATAGATCTGAACCGTTCGATTAAGGGAGGCCATGTGTCATGAGATCACCCATTTCGGGCATTCAGACATCGGGAAACAAAAGAGGAAGGTGAGCATTTTGATTTTACAGCTGGTGAAGTCCCGAAACGATCTGGACCATCCATCCGTGGAGGACACGTGGCAGAGATTGAGAGTCCATTGGTATTTCGGATACCGGGGATTCGAATTGACAGAGGATTTGTGTCACTGGGGGTCGCAAGTCGTGAAATCGCGAAACGACGAGCACCGTCCATCTGAGGGTGGACACATGGCAGCAATCCAAGATTTCGGGGAAAATCCCGAAAGGAAGAGTCCATTGGGGAATCGAAAATCAAGAATTCGGGAGTCCCATTGACAAGAGGTCGGGCTCTCGTATTGATAAGTCCTGAAGGGAATAAGACTGCGGTCTTATGAGAAGTGGTCATACGAGCCAAGGCATAGACCAGGGGGGCTAATTGTTGATCGAAGTTTTTTCATCATTTCGACATTTCGGGGTTTGCAAAGTCGAAAGACTCGACTTGCTTATATCACTAAGTCGTGAAATGTGAAAAGGTACCTAGTTGTTTGGCCGGTGGTCATAACCGACAATCACATGGAGGTGGAAAAAGGGAAGAGATAGCCTGCGCTAAGCCCCCATAGGACTTCAAGGATTCTATCCATCGAGAAAAGGAGAAAAATTTATTATGCCGTAGTGGGTGTGTTACAAATTGGTATCAAAGCATGGTTACAACACTTGGCCTACTTGGGCTCATGAATGAGTTGCGCAGAAGCTTCGTTCGGAACACTCCTAAAAGGAGTAATCCCCTGTCTTAACCTTCCTAATCAAAAGATGAAGTTAGGAACGAAAAACCCCTATTGTGTGTATGTACATGTGAAAATATGAATTATGTACTGGTTATAAATAAATATAAATATTGACTAACAACCAACGTTTTTCTTTTTTGCACACAAGCGAAAGATTAACCGCGGAAAATTTCAGACATATAGGATGGTGACTCACCATGAAGTGGGAGAGGGCTCCCACAATAGAGATGAAGAGTCTAATGAAAGGAGGGCAGTAGGGACCCCTCTAGATCTAGCTGAGACTGTGAGGAGTCTCATGGTCGAATTACAAAGATGCAAGGCTGACAATGAAAGGATGATGAAAGAAGAAAAACAAACAGAAATTAATGCAGTTTTACTGCAGAGTTTATCCGATCTACAAAGACAAATGCAACATGAACCTGAAACTCAAAAACATGGTCATATCAGTGGCCACACTGAGAGGAGCACCTCGAAAAAGGTCCACCACAGAGGTAAAGGACAAGCATCGGATGATTCCTCTGAGAAGGAATCTAGCGATTTAGAGGGCTCTTTTATCAGCAGAACCAGTTCCTATTCCTGAAGGAAACAGAAGAAGCAAAAGTCTTCCAAAGGTCGAAAATTCAAAGAATTCAGAAAATCCAAACCACCCTCCTTCGACGGTTAGATAAAGAAGGGAGAGGAAATAGAGGCTTGGCTACTTGGACTAAAGAAGTATTTCAGAGTCCATGAATTTTCATAAAATATGAAGGCCCAAGTGGCCACCTTCAACTTGAACGGAAAGGATTCCATTTGGTGGGAAGACCTTAAGAATGTGAAAGGGGTTCGCGAAGAGGACCTGTCTTGGGAATGGTTTGAGAAATACTTTCGGAAGAAGTATTTGTTGGAAAAATATTTTGATGAAAAGACCAAAGAGTTTTATGAACTCAAACTGGGACAACTCACTATAGAAGAATATGTCAAAAAATTCCTCGATTTTTTGAGGTATGTACCTTATATAAAAGCGGAAAAGGTAAAGGTGCAATGCTTCATCAGTGGACTACCTAAGGACTATCAGAACATAATTGAATTTGATGAGCCAAAGACTCTAGAAGGCACTACTCGAAAGGCAATCTATTGTCATGAACAGTTTGGGCATCGAGCAGAACCTCGCGAAGGACAGAAACAGAAGAATAGTTCAAGATTTCAGAAAAAGGGGATTAAATCCCCAGGATTTAAGAACTATAAGAAGAACCCAAGAATGAGCTTCCCAGCCCGGAGTATGCACCAACAGAATTTTCCCTCCTTGAGTGGAAATAAAACTTCTGGACCCATATCAGTGAAGACTGAT
>ML814708.1:40424-56293 GCA_009831015.1 Picea engelmannii
GAGTATGCACCAACAGAATTTTCCCTCCTTGAGTGGAAATAAAACTTCTGGACCCATATCAGTGAAGACTGATAACCCAAAGAGAGAACCTTTGAAATGTTGGGGTTGCGGGGAAGAACATCTATTGAGAGACTGTCCACACCAACAACAAAATACTCGGAGGATTTATAACATCCAGTAATCTACTACCGTCAATGATGTGGCCAGGAGTGTATCACAAATTTATGCAGCCTTGGATAATAACCAAGATGACCACCAAGCTTCAGTGGTGGAAATAGAAGGTATGATTTCCAACCATCTAGTGTCTGTTTTAATTGACCCTGGTTCAAATTTGAGTTATATAGCCCCTAAAGCTGTTGATAAGTGTAAACTACAGCCACAAAAACATACCAAGCCATGGTTGGTACAGTTAGCCACTGGCACCAAAAGAAGGGTACCAGAGGTTATACTAGCCTACCAATTGATGTTGGGTAGATTCCCCACCCAAACAACCCTTAACTTATTACCCTTGGGATTGTATGATCTGTTGATTATTATGGAATGACTAGCCGCCCATAAAGCCAGATTGGACTGTTACCATAAAACCTTAGAATGTGTAAGTAAAGAAGGGAAAAAGATAACCCTTCAAGGGATCCGAAAACCTATCTCGGTGAGACAAATATCATCTCTGCAAATGAGAAAGTATTGCCGAAAGGGATGTCCCCTATATGCAATACAGGTGTTGAAAACAATCGAAGGTGACAAACCAAGCCTTGATGATCACCCTATCCTGAGAGAATACAGAGATGTGTTTTCGGAAGAGGTACCGGGTTTACCTCCGAGAAGGGACATTGACTTCTCGATAGAACTTGCACCAGGAGTGGTGCCGGTGTCTAGGACACCCTACCGGATGAGCACACCCGAGTTAGTTGAACTCAAGTTGCAATTAAAAGAAATGATGAATAAGGGCTATATCCAGCCCAGCGTGTCTCCATGGGGAGCACCAGTCCTGTTTGTGAAAAAGAAGGACGGTGCCCTTAGACTGTGTATAGATTATAGGCAACTCAATAAGGTAACCATAAAGAACAAGTACCCCTTTCCCAGGATCGATGACCTGTTCGATCAATTGGGGGGTGCGTCTATTTTCTCAAAGATTGACTTGAGGTCGGGATACCATCAAGTTCGAATCAAGGGTGAAGACATCCATAAAAATGCCTTTCGAATGAGGTATGGTCACTATGAGTTTGTGGTAGTGCCATTTGGGTTAACCAATGCCCCTGCCACTTTTATGTGCTTGATGAACAATGTACTCAACAAATTCCTAGACAAATTTGTGCTTGTTTTTATTGACGATATATTAATTTACTCCAAGAACAGAAAAGAGCATGAAGAGCATCTTAGACTTGTGCTGCAAGTGCTAAGAGAACATCAACTCTATGCCAAATTCAACAAATGTGAATTCTTCCATAAGCAAATACATTACTTAGGCCATGTTCTCTCCAAAGAAGGAGTAGCGGTAGATCTTGACAAAATCAATTCTATCATGGAATGGCCTACCCCAAAGGATGTTTCGAACATCATATCCTTTATGGGATTAGCAAGATACTATAGGAGATTTATAAAAGGATTCTCCAAGATTGGTTGTCCAATCACTGCCCTCCAGAAGAAGGGGATAGAATTCCTATGGACACAAAAATGTGAAGAAAGATTTCAAACCCTGAAACATCTACTGACCCATGCACCCATGCTGAAGATCATCAATCCAGAAGCTGACTTCCTGGTATGCACAAATGTCTGTAAGGAAGGCCTCGGAGGAGTCCTTATGTAGGGAGAAACTGTGATCTTCTATGAATCCCAAAAATTGAATGAGCACGAAGTCAACTACGTGACCCATGATCTAGAACTGGTTTCCATAGTGCATGCCTTGAAAATGTGGAGGCATTACCTCCTGGAAAGAAAATTTGTACTTATGATAGATCACTATGGATTTTGATATCTGTTTGATCAACCAAAGCTCAATGCTAGACAAGATAGGTGGATGGCCTCCTTAGCGAGTTTGATTTCGAGATCAAACACATTAAAGGAAAAGAAAATAGGGTGGCCGATGCCCTTAGCAGAAGTATGAAAACAATTCACCTGGCAGCGGTGAGCACTTGCGAGACAGATGTCAAAGAAAGAGTTAGAAATGCACAAGAAACAGATCCCTTCGTCCAGACCGAGACCATGTACCTACAACAAGAACCCGCTGGAGTAAAATATGAAGGCTACCAAATGACCAAAAGAGGTCTGCTCACTTACAGAAGTAGATTTTATATTCCAGATTGTGACGACTTGAAGAGGTTCATACTGGATGAACTACATAAAAGACCCTATTCTGGTCATCTAGGATACCAGAAGATGATCACGGCCATCAAGAAACAATTCTATTGGCCTGGAATGAAGAAAGACATAGCCGAGTACTTGGCCAAATGCATAGAGTGGAAACAGGTTAAAGTGGAATACTGACACCCAGCAGGGTTATTGCAACCTTTACCAATCCCATAATGGAAATGGGAAACCATCTCCATGGATTTCATCACTAGATTACCAACATCGACCAAACAGAATGATGCCATTATGGTAGTGGTGGATAAATTGAGCAAGTCTTCTCATTTCATCCTTGTCAAATCAACTTGCAAGGCAATTGATATCGCCCAGGTATTCATGAAGGAGATATTCAAACTGCATGGTATGCCGAAAGAGATCGTGTCTGACAGAGACACGAAATTTACTTCTAACTTTTAGAAATCATTGATGGCTATTTTAGAGACCAAATTGTTGTTTAGCACCACCTATCACCCTTAAACTGAAAAAACAGACAAAAAGAGTGAACCAAATACTTGAAGACATGCTAAGAATGCATGTAATGCATCAACCCAAGAAGTGGGAAGACTACCTGCCACTGGTAGAATTCACCTACAACAACGGCTACCAAGCATCCTTAAAGATGAGTCCCTTCGAAGTCCTCTATGGTAGATCGTGTAACACTCCACTCAGCTGGAGTAATCCCATAAACAGGATTTCATTTGGACCTGACATGTTGAAAGAAATGGAACAACAAGTGACTCAGATAAAACAAAACCTGAAGGTCGCTCAAAACCGATAGAAAAGTTATGCCGACCAAAAGAGAACTCCAAGAGAGTTCAATATGGGAGACCATGTATATCTCATAGTTATGCCTAGGAAGAGTTCTCTAAAAATGGGAGCTTGTGCCAAGTTGGCACCTCAATATTGTGGACCCTTTGAGGTTCTAGGTAGAGTGGGACCTGTAGCCTATAGGCTAGCACTTCCTCCCACAGTCAAAGCACATAATGTTTTCCATGTTTCATTATTGAAGAAATGTGTACATGATGCTAACCATATAATTGATTGGTCTATGATTCAGGTGGAACCAGAGGGAGAATTCCTACCAGAACCTTAATGTATACTGGACAGAAAGGAAACCCCGCTCTGGAACCGAACCATTGCACAGGTCAAGGTGCAGTGGAAACATTTTGGCCTAGATGATGCTACATGGGAAATGGAGGATGCCATGAAATGAGCATATCCGATTTTTTTTACATCTGTACATGCATGTCAAGTTGACAGATAGAACATCGAGGACGATGTTCCTTTAAGGGGGAGGGAATTGTAACACCCTATTTCCCCTAGTCTGTAAAAATAACTATACTGGCCAAATATTGTGCCAAACCTAGAAATGTGAATGGACCTTATGAAAATGGTTGATGAATGTAAATAATATTATGAATATATATATTGTAGGATTGTTGAGAGGGGATGTGCTGAAAAAGAGACCACGATGGCTAGATAAAGGTGGTGGAAGGAACTTGGAATGGTGGCGTTAACTTCCACCGAAACCAATACCGTATTTGGACTTCACTGGCCCGAATAACCAAGAGCGGCTCGCTGGCCCCAAATTAAATGACTCGCCAGGTTGGTAGGTAAACGACTCCTCATGAGAAATGAGGGATGGGGGTGAACCGCCCATCCGTAGAGTCCTCAGACCTAACCACCGTGAGGAAGATCGTTCCACACACAACCTCGCCGAAAAGAGAAAAGGCAGGAAGAGTGTGCGATCAGAGGGCAGACGCGAGGGAAAGAGGAAGAGGAGAACTCTAGAAAAATACAGAGTGAGTAATAGTAGAGAAGAAGGAGAGTAACCTTTGTTCTCGGTCACTAGAAAATAGAGGCACAGTCTCGTAGCATCGTGGTCTCAACTCAAGGGTGGCTAGTAGTAAATCCGTTGGGAGTCGTTGAGCCTATGGTTGGGTGGAAACGAGCACCCCTCTCAGCAGTTGCAATCACACCTGTGTTATTTCTGATAAGTGTTTTATATCTTGTATCTTGAAGTTTATATGCTGATATGTATGCTCATAATCTGTGCAATTTATGAATGGTTTGAGTATAAGACTGTCTGTGTGGTGTTTTGACCAGAAATGGTGGTTGCATGCTTATAATGGAAAGACCACGTATGGCTTATGTTTTATAAATCGCTATTTATATGCTTACCGATCTAAGTCAGACTTCAAGTCCGTTCTCAGGAAATCTATACCCTTATCTGTCTCATGTAATACCCTGGATAGATCTCCCCATAGAGACACCCTTCTTGGAAATCTCACCAAGAACCTGGAAAAGGATTTGAAGGTGCAAGTCTTAGTAACCCTGTACGAGGAAGAATAATCCTCTTGAAATCCCAAAATGGCAGCGTAGGGATAAGTATCGATTGACGGACGAGATCCTGTCGGAAGATCTGCGGTCATTCATGACCGTTAGATTGGAGGAAGAAACGAGGGCGTTAAATGCCTTAACCCTTTTCCTTTATCTTTGTGAGTAGCGAAGAAATTGGGACCGTAGATCCCCAAGGACCGTGGAAGTATCTGGACCGTTGGTTTTCCACGTCCAGGGAGTAGTGGGAGAGTGCACATCACGGGACAGATCTGAACCGTCAGATCTTAGTTAGAAAACCCGACAACCATTGGATCTGTCAGAAGATGCATGAGGGTTAAGCCCTCATGAACAGAGGCGAAAGTCCCAAAAGAGGAGTTGGTATCAGGATTTCAGAGGTCTCGTTGACAAGAGATTGGGACATTCCATGGTGGAAGTCCCAAAATAGATCTGGATCGTCTGATTAAGGGAGGCCATGTGTCACAAGATCACCCATCTCGGGATTTCGGACTTCGGGATTTCAGAGGTCTCATTGACAAGAGATCGAGACATTCCATGGTGGAAGTCTCGAAATAGATCTGGACCATTCGATTAAGGGAGGCCATGTGTCACGAGATCACCCATCTTGGGATTTCGGACTTCGAGATTTCAGAGGTCTCGTTGACAAGAGATCGAGACACTCCATGGTGGAAGTCCCGAAATAGATCTGGATCGTCTGATTAAGGGAGGCCACATGTCGCAAGATCACCCATTTCAGGATTTCAGACTTCGGGATTTCAGAGGTCTCATTGACAATAGATCGGGACACTCCATGGTGGAAGTCCCGAAATAGATTTGGACCATCCGATTAAGGGAGGCCACGTGTCGCGAGATCACCCATTTTGGGATTTCGGACTTCGGGATTTCAGAGGTCTTGTTGAAAAGAGATCAGGACACTCCATGGTGGAAGTCCCAAAATAGATCTGGAATGTCCGATTAAGGGAGGCTACGTGTCGTGAGATCACCCATCTCGGGATTTCAGACTTCAGGATTTTGGAGGTCTTGAGGACAAGATATCGGGACACTCCATGGTGGAAGTCCTGAAATAGATTTGGACCGTCTGATTAAGGGAGGCCACGTGTCATGAGATCACCCATTTCGGGGATTCGGACATCGAGAAACAAAAGAGGAAGGTGATCATTTTGATTTCGAACCTGGTGAACTCCCGAAACGATCTGGACCATCCATCCGTGGAGGACACGTGGCGGAGATCAAGAGTCCATCGATATTTCAGATATCGGGGATTTGAATTGATAGAGGATTTGTGTCACTGGGGGTCGCAAGTCACGAAATCGCGAAACAAAGAGGACCGTCCATCTGAGGGTGGACACGTGGCAACAATCCAGGATTTCGGGGAAAATCTCGAAAGGAAGAGTCCATCAGGGAATTGGAAATTGAGAATTCAAGAGTCCCGTTGACAAGAGGTCGGGCTCTCGTATTGATAAGTCCCTAAGGGAATAAGACTGTGGTCTTATGAGAAGAGGTCATATGGGCCAAGGCATAGCCCAGGGGGGCTAATTGCTGATCAAAGTCTTTTCGGCATTTCGGCATTTCGGGGTTTGCAGAGTCAAAAGACTTGAATCACTTATATCGCTAAGTCACAAAATGAGAAAAGGTGCCTAGTTTTTTGGCCGGTGGTCATAACTGACGATCACATGGAGGTGGAAAAAGGGAAGAGCTAGCCTACGCTAAGCCCCCGTAGGACTTCGGGGATTCTATCCCTCGAGAAAAGGTGAAATATTTATTACGCCGTAGTCCGTGTGTTACATAAGACTTAGATTAAGGTCTTCTTAACCCCTTAGGTTCACTTATTCCCCTCTCATGGACCCATAGACCTGTATTATCTTTTGTTATTTCTCATTTGTATCTTGTTCATTAGATTTACATTATATTTTTATGTACATTCTTACAATGCTTCCATATAGGTCCATGCTTATAGCTAATTTAAATTTTTATTTACGTTTATAATCTAGGGTTCTATTGGAGGGCCTAGCCGACTCTATCAACTAGACCCACTAGTCGACCAAGTGTAATTTCAGTCGACCAACCATTGGGATAGGTCATTTGAATAGGGTAGTTAAGGAAGTTATAACTACCTTCCAACCGACTCAAGGTATAAATACATGCAATCATGAATGTCAAATGTGGTGTGGTATTCATCATAATATAAAGATACTTGTTGCTAGTCTCACCATTTCTTATCTCTTCCTTCCCTTCTTATATGTGTGCTTGTGTATATTAATGTATAATGTTGTATTGTGCTATGTAAAGCCTACTATAACTCCCTCGTGTAATCCCATAGATTAAAACATTGGTTTGGTTGTTGGTAGTACATGATCTTAGATTGTATAATAGATTATGCACACATAAATGTTGATTTTGGAAGATATCTGTGAGTGGTTGGAGAGAAAAAATGACAGCTATTTGAAAAATTACACAAGAAGGAATCAATTAACACTTGCACACACAAAATAACGATTCGTGTTTGAAAACCATGATAAGTTCCTTGAAGTAATCCTTGAAGAAAAAAAAAAAAAACACATCAACCATGATGCTCATGAATAATCTCTCCATCGATGAACGATTGATTTCCAAATTGATCAATTGGGGATTAACAAATTAATATGAATGGTTAGATAAAATTGTAGTTGCGAAGAGAAAGCAATCAAAGAACATACATCTATTGACGATGTGAAATACATATTCTATGATGATATCCATAACACTTTCCTCTGTACCATACCTACACTACTCCACAAATTTATGAATGACAAGGGTGTCATCGAATATAGCCCTCTTCTTGCAACCTTGGCTAATTCTGACGAGAAACATAAACAAGAGGAGTGGGAGGAATTTATGAACACCAAAGAAGCTTAGGACTTCTTTCTTCAAAAGTAAACATGGCTAGTATTGGTGTCATCTTCAACCAAGAGTAAGTTGGGGTCAACGATGGGGGATTAGTCACCTACAAGATGCCCAAACTAGATTCGATCTAGCCAACCTAAACTAAAGAGCAATCACAAAATAAAAAGGGAGGATTCGATTGAAAAACAAAGAGAATACACATTAGGTGAAGAAATAAAGAAGAGGAATGTGAGAAGAATGCAATACTACAAATAGTTCGTTGACATTCAAAAAATAGAAAGGGACAAAATATGGAAGAAAAGAGAAGAGATGCAGAATGCGAGGGACCCACATCAATTGAATAGGAGGATTCCTAAAGAGTTACAAATCATTAGAGCGCTAGACTGATCTACGATTAGTAACGACCAACTAGATGCAGCAAAAGGAGAAGCCCCAATTTTTCCTAATTTGAATGTATATTTGAAGTTGGTAGAGGATGGCATTGGCACCCTTCAACTGACATAAACTTTTGAAAGTATGGATGTGAATGAGTCAATAAAATAATTGTGTATATTCTCAATCTCAATTGCAGCAAGTCCCAAAGTAAGAGAATTCCTCCATGAGTGATTGCACATATATATCTTGAACCCTCTTCAGTGTGGTATCGATTAGACGAACAAGGAATTGTAAGAGACATATTGTTAATTGAAATACCCGAGACAGAATAAAATTGTGTGAGAAAATAAGGCGATGGAAATATACTCCTACATATAAAGGATCCCATCGATGCAACCCTTTCCGAATTTAATAATTGAAAAAGAAGATGCATAATCGACCGACAATCACGAAAAAATGATACAAACCTAGGGGAGAAAATGCATTGAGTATATAGATAAAATACACTAGTCGATAGAAATGATTGAAGAAAATGAAAAAAACGATAGATTTTCGTCTACACCAGAGAAGTTTCCCACCCAAGTTGAGGGAATACGACAATCAAAAGCACTTGTAGTAACACATTCTACAATAGTATTCAACCTAAAGATACAATCGACACCAATCAGTCATAAGTAGAAATCCCACTCAATGATAAAAATGAGCCACAATCACCTCCCTATCTACAAGGGGGAAACATATCCCAAATGACACTAGTATATGAGTGAAAAGTTTTTGGATTCCTTGGATATTACAGACAAATCCAAACAAATGGCATGATTTTGGTGGATAAGAAAGAGATCTCTCACCTAGTTTATGAACTTCACCAAGAACTAGGAAAGAACCAAGGATGAGATCAAGAATAATTTCCTATACTTCTTAAGGACCCAAAACATCAAAAACCTTGCATCCCATAAACTAAACAAGATCAAGTAAAGACTAGGTGAATCTGTGAGGAATATGTCAAATTTTTTAAAGATCTACTGAGTCAGATACCTATTACAATAGATTCAGAACTATTGGTCTAGTGCTGCATTGCAAGACTCATTCAAAATATATGTGGACGATTGAGAATGCATGACATCTAATCATACTAGTAATCCTTGAAGAAATCTCAACCAATAAAAATAGACGATGATTGGCCAACACCGTCAACTAACAAAAAGATGGAACAAAAGCTAGAAATACCTGAGAAATCACTAAGAGATATGCCTCTCTAGAGAAATTACCTATGGTATACAAACTGTATGAATGAAGGCCATACAAAATAATTCTATAAGTATCGATATTCGTTATAAAGAGAGATTGATGTTTGAGGGGTTCAAATAGGGAATTACTATGAGATTTGTGAAACCCTGACAAACCATAGTACAAGAGACTTCCCACATTATCTAAAGAATAAAAATCAAAATGCTGAAGAATCTATGAAAAATCGACCCTCTCCAGACAAGAATGCTAGCTCAATGGTAGCAATATGAAAAATTACCAAACAATCTATCACGCGTAGGCATCAAACCAAAATATGGATCAACGAAGCAATGGAGGAGAATATGAAAGAAGAGGAAATGGGTGCCAAGGTCACAGAGGTGGATACCAAGGCATATGAGGTTTCATAGGTGGATATCATGGCCATTACACAAGAGGAGGACATGGTCAAGGAAGAGAATACTACTACATTTGTCTAAAGTACGACCACATGAGTCCCAACTATCCAGTAAAAGATAGGACTAAATTAAAATTTTTCAACATATGTGGTGTTGGTGACCATTCTATTGAGGACTACCCAATCATTTTGGATAAGATAAGAAAAAATAATTGTAAATTTATTAAAAACCACTCCCAAACATGAAGTTTTCAATTCAAAAAATTTGAATGTCATCATGTCATTAGACGTGGGTCAAGATAACTACATACCAAAGGATCCCCAAATTTAACTAGTAAAGAAAAATAAGGCCTACCCTAATCCCGACCAAGAAAAACAAATTATGTAGGAACCCCTTGAATTCTTCAACATGGATGAGGATGACCAATCTTCACATAGAATTGGTTGGCAATAGAAAAATTCAATAGAAATAAGTGACACTGTCTTACATGAATTTCTCATGATATTAAAAGAAAAACAATTAGTTGGTCGATTATTAGATCTCTTGAACATTTTGAAGAAATACAAGGAAGATAAAAGAACATATAAAAACCTAAGACAACTCTCCCAAGATAAGATTCTTGATGACTACGACCTGCAAGTTGACCTAGAAATTGAAGGTATATGATTCCACAAGTAGTAGTCGACTTCAGATCCTACGTAAACATTCTTCCAAAAGAAACATGGATTATAATGGGAAGACCCGGGTTTACAAGATCCATGAACTTCTTGAAACTTGCAAATCAATGATTTTTGGAGTCAATTGGTATACTCAAGAATGAAAAGACCTCAATTATTGGGATTCTGATGCTCATCCATTTCGATGTAATAGATTTGTTCGAACATATTCCTACATTTACAACACTAGTAGGTTGATCATGGTGTAGAAAAATGAAAGAAAATATCTCCTTGGAAAGAGATAGAATAAAAATCAATGGGAATGGAATGAAAATTATTATACCCCTCGACCCTCGAGAAGGAAATCCATGGACAAAGTCTTAGGGTAAGGATGTAGAAGAAAAATGGTTGTACCAAATCATCCAAGAAGATAACGATGGGCTGGCAATATGTTCTTAGTTACGTCTCAATCCTACCATGTTTCTTGCCATCAAAATGTGGGTTGAATCGCACTCACCAGATTCGTCAAAAGCATAATTATGGCATTAAAGCTTTCTTTCCATATCTTTCAATGCTCAGTGTTTTTTAAGACAAAAACTCACCAATAAAATATTTTGTTGAATTGCAGAAACCAGGGTCAGCCATGGAGATCAATCTAAAGAACAAAATTATCATAAACAAAGCTACTAAACAGGCAGCCAAGTCGACCAAATAGAAAAGTTATAGAGGAGTCGTCAACTAATATCAAAGCAATTTTTATTTACAATAATGAAGGCAGGGAATTAGTGGCTTTGTTGTTCATCCCATTTGTTTTTGCAGATAGAGAGTATAACATATTATTTGAAAGATTCTCTTTCAATCAAACAAAGGATGCATTGGAAGATGAGGACATCACACTCAACTCTGAGCACACCGATCTGTTGAAATCCCAAGTCCTTGGCTGACAAGTCAAGCAAAACAACCATGAGAGGATGATTTATATGACTGGTCGCCACCATGAACAACTCTCTTTCCTTCCCAATGCGTAGAGGGACAAATCCGCTAACTCCTCTCTCAGTTGAAACTTCACATGACCGTGATGATTTGGGACTAGAGAGCTCAGATCGCAGTGCCTCATTTCCCTTCAACTAAATCCTTCTCCGTGGCATTAGTCTTTTGAAAAAATGGGGTATCTTGGCCATTTTAGCTGATATTTCTGTGCACTGTGTATGGCTGAAGATGAGCCGAGGAGAAGAGTTTGTACAATGAGGAGTGTTTGTTTATTCAAAAGGGTCACTGTTGCTTGTATTTATAATGTTGGTATGGGCTTGCAGGAGGTTTCTCAACTGTATCTGCACATGAAGGTTGAAAATTTCGCAAAGAATCATTGAAAACTAATTAAAATAAAATAATATTGCAAGTCCATCATGTCCTGTGATCCATCAGTAAAACAAAAACATTTAGAATGTGTTAAGATGGTTCTATCCGCATATTAACTATAATGATGGTGGGAAGTATATATATATATATATATATATATATATATATATTACAACAAATATTACAAACGGGTACCTCTACCTTAAAGCTAAGAGTCAGGCTTTCAAATCATATGACCCCACCTTATTCTTAGTACAAACGGGTACACATATTCTTATTGGTAAGGTTTTTTATTTTAATATGAAATTTTGGGTCATACATCAATCAAAATTTAAAACACCAAAAGAGAACGCACTATCCCTAAAGACATGAAGCTTCCTTGTTATTCATATAGATCGTCCTACTCGTTTCAAATACATTATCTCACCTTTTTCAAATTAAAAGTCCAAATGTGATCTTCATCACCTAAGATTAAGAGAGTCTAGGTGAGATGTTTTCCCATGGATCTTCATCATTTAAGAGAAACATTTTCTAACCTAATCTCTTTTCAATGGTTTTATTTAGATTGAACTACTGGGCAGTAGAGACAAAACCTTGTGTTTCATGTTTAACCACACAGGGAAAGAAGGTAGAAAATACAATTAAAACAAATACCAGAATTTGGAAAATACTGTTAAAAAATAAATCAAAATTATTCTATATCCAAATAAGGTGGGTTACAAAATACAACTGAGGCTATTTTCGACAACGATTGCGATTTTGCCTGCCGTCAACCAATTTAAAATATGTACATTGATGAAGCTTCTTCACAGTTTTGTACTTAATCGGTGCTGCCAAGTACATCTATCCCACTTTTTTCAATATCTTTTCTCTTCCAGATATGGCCTTCTTGCAATGCCTGTTTATTCAACATTCCATTCTTTGTCAAGTATTAATTTCCCTCTGTTGTCAAAAAGTTGGGGTTTAAGGTGCTTTGCTTGCAATGTTCCTGACCCTTGACATCCGAGACAACTTACAAATGCCATTCAGGCCGATTTCAAAGTGGAAGGAGTAATTCTATGTCACAACAGCTAAAGTAGCAGAAAATAATTCAAGTACGTAGTGACTGGTATTCTCCCTATATTCGATCATCTGTTTGGTTGAGAAGCCTGCCTGAGGATTTGTATGTGGAACTTCTTTGCTTTATTACAGTAAATTGGAAGGAACATCCAACCCAGATGCAAAAAAAAACTTTGTTGAGGTACATAACTTCTTCAGGCAGTAGAGGTGTGGCAAGTGCATCAAATGCTACAGAATGCACCAGAACAGGTGGTGCATCAAATGTTGCATATGGCATCCAAATATACTTTCTTCATAGCTATGGAGATACATCAGCCCACAGAAAGGTCTGGAATGTTCAGAGGTGACGCCAAATATGTAGACTTGGCAACTACATCCAGAGGAAACCGAACAAACTTTCACAAAGAACATAGCTTTCTGTCACGTCAACGACCAGACCCACAATGCAGGTCACCATACTATGAGATAGAAACTTTTGCAGTGATAATATGTCATTTTATCCACCCATATAGTTTCTACTACCCGCCTCTGAGGTAGAAAAATACTTGTGTAATATGTACAACTCAATACACTTGCCAAATCTGTGTTGTTGGAAGAAGCTATATACTTAAATGAAGAACTATTTTGCACCTGACCTCAAAATCCATTACAATTCCCAGCAATAAAACAAAGAAGTTCAACCAACAAATCTCCAGCCAGCATTTTCAATGAACCAAAGCATTGAACACAAGGAGAACACCCACCATAACATACTTGTTCTGTTTTTTTCGTCCTCTCTCAGTTTCTCTTTGTATAACAGAGTTTTTTTTTTACTCAAAGCTCATGTCACATAAAACCAGGGTCTATTCTTTCATCTGCTCATCCATCGCATCTTTAAGTTGTCTTACATGTGCATGACCAGGAACATTAGAACGAAGGCACCCTAAACCGCAACTCTTTGATCATAGAGAGCAATGGCAATAAGTATTTAAAGGCAAGGCTGGATGGTCTGCCGTAGATTTTGTGTTGATTCGTTTTAATGACAGATGTTCTCGATATTTTCACTTATTAATGCCAATAGTTTTTAATATGTACGCTCAATAGTGACCACCAGTACATATTAAAATTCCCATATCCGAGTAGATTCTGAAATCTGACATCTAAGATATGCACAATATTAAAGAGGGACATGACGTGAAGGCCTTTGTCGCTGACACGTTCGTGAACTTTGCCGAAGCTTTTAAAAAAACTAAAACTGCACAAGCAAAAAATAAAATAAAAAGTATTTCACAAATTCAAAATGCAGGCAAAAAGAAATTACCAGATCCCATAATATCTGCCTGTCTATTCATTTTAATGGGATATGTCCTCCAGTTATTAAAGCCCATCATTTTGAAATGCACAATATTAAAGAGGGACATGACATCAAGGTCTCTGTCGCTGACACGTTTGTCAACTATGCTTAAGCTTTGAACAAAACTAAAACTGCACAAGGGAAAAAAAAATAATAATAATTTCGCAAATTTAAAATGAAGGAAAAAACAAATTACCAGATCCCATAATATTTTCCTATCTATTCATTTTAATTGGAGATGTCCTCGAGCTTTCCAGTTATTAAAGCCCATCTTTTCGAACCTGTGTACTCGGTTCTAACTTTTCAAAGAATATTTAATGTGTATTGGGAAGCGCAGAAGGTAGTGGGGATGGATCCCTATGTAACAGACATTACTACTAGTGTTTTGTTTTTGTTCACGAGCGTATGTAAAAGGTATGCAAAGAAAAGTAATTCGAGAATGATAGTTGTTTTACAAGAGCCCTTCAAATTCAAATAGTGCGCAAGCTCGATTTTCATTTTGTATATCGCGGAACTGTCTGTGCTATTTGTAGGACACAGAACAACAGGGACCAAACCTAGAGCCCGCCATCCCAAGAACCCTTGATCCAAAAAATGCTCAGTATTTTTTTTGTGTGTTCTTTGTCCACCAGGGTATGTAAAATGCACGTAAAGTAAACTATTTCGACAATGTTAACTTTTTTGGACATGACGACCTTCAAATTCAAATAGTTCGCAAGTCCAATTGTCAATTTCTATATCGCCGAAATCTCCGATTGTCAATTTTCAGCCACCTACCCTGACAACACGTGATCTAAAAACTGATTAAGTATGGGATGACGGCTCCATGCAGGCTATATATATCTACTCTATAAAATTACATATTTCCTATGTTTAATCTATGTTGTCCAGGAAACCTATAATTTGATAAATTTTAATGCTTTTTGTCCAGGAGCCCTACTGTTAAAGAAAAATAATTCGGAAATGCTAATGTATACACCATACTTTGATACAACCTATCTACGAAGGCACGCCCATAATACCTCCTAAGTATGGAACCCAACTACGGTCGGTCGGAATGATCGCGAAACTCTTGCTGCTGACCGATTGTAAATTTGTATATCGCGGAATTCTCCGATTGTCAATTTTCAGCCGCCTACCCCATCAACCCATGATGCAAAAACTGGCTAAGTATGGGATGATGGCTCCGCAGTCCAGGAAACCTATAATTTCATAAATTGCATTCTCTTTTGCCCAGGATTCTTTTAAAGAAAAATAATTTGGGAAAGATAATGTATACACCAAATACGACCTGTCATAGTCTGATAGAACCTATTCGCTAAGCCGCGTCCATAAAAGTGGCCAAATATGCAACAGAGCAACAGTCGCTCGGAATGACCACATAAATGCGAAAAACTAAAGTCAAACGCAGTTTACAACAAGAAAGTAAAAGGGAGAGAATAGCTATATCTCCCACACAACAAAATCCATTGTCATAACTATAAAACCATAGTAACACAGAATCCATGTAAAAAGCACCGACAACCATGAAATATATTTCGAGGCCAACATACTTTGCTTCAACACGTAACATATGCAATTTACATGGCCTACAATTCTTTAGTCTGTTATTTGATCTTAATAGTATTCTATGCAAACTGTAGTGCAAAACAAAATGAAACCAAAGATCCAACTATAGATGCAACATCCCAACATTTGCAAACCCTCGCCAAACAAGAACAAGCACCAAATAAGAACCCAGCTAATAAATACTAAAAGGCCCAACTGCAGCCGCAGAACCGGTACCCTGCAAAGTCGAATCAAGAAACAATAAACAACATACAGTTAAGAAAGAAGCAAGCAAGAACCCCCCCCCCC
>ML814708.1:68637-94901 GCA_009831015.1 Picea engelmannii
ATATCTGATTTACTCTTTCTGTCTGTCCATCGGTTTGAGGGTGATAGGCGGTACTAAACAACAATTTGGTCTCTAAACCCGTCATCAGTGATTTCCAGAATTTGGAAGTGAATTTTGTGTCTTTGTCAGATATTATCTCTTTCAGCATACCGTGCAGTCTGAATACCTCTTTCATGAATACCTGGGCGATATATATTGCCTTGCAGGTCGATTTGATGGGAATGAAATGAGCAGACTTGCTCAGTTTATCCACCACTACCATAATGGCATCATTCTGTTTAGTTGAAGTTGGTAATCCAGTGATAAAATCCATGGAGATGGTTTCCCATTTCCATTCTGGGATGGGTAAAGGGTGTAATAGTCTGGCTGGATGTCGATGTTCTGCTTTAACTTGTTGGCATTCTATGCATTGGGCCAGATATTTGGCTATGTCCTTCTTCAATCCCGGCCAATAAAATTGCTTCCGGGTGGCAGTAATCATTTTCTGGTATCCTGGGTGACCAGTGTAGGGTCTTTTGTGTAATTCATCCACGATGAACCTCTTCAAGTCGTCACAATTGGGGATGTATAGTCTATCTCTGTAAGTGAGCAGGCCTCCTTCGGTCATCTGATAGCCTTCATATTTTACTCCAGTGGGTTCTTGTTGTAGGTACATGGTCACATTTTAGACGAAGGGGTCTGTTTCTTGTGCCTCTTTGACTCTGTCCTTGACATCTGTCTCGCAGGTACTCATTGCTGTCAGGTGAATTGTTCTCATGCTTATGCTAAGGGAATCGGCCACCCTATTCTCCTTCCCTTTAATGTGTTTGATTTCAAAATCAAATTCGCTAAGGAGGGACATCCATCTGGCTTGTCTAGCATTAAGCTTGGGTTGATCAAACAAATACCGTAATCCACAGTGATCTGTCATAAGCACAAATTTCCTTCCCAGGAGGTAATGCCTCCACATTTTTAAGGCATGCACTATGGAAGCCAATTCTATATCATGAGTCACATAGTTGACCACATGTCCATTCAATTTTCGGGATTCATAACTGATCACCTTTCCTTCCTGCATAAGGACTCCTCCGAGCCCTTCCTTACAGGCATCTGTGCACACAAGGAAGTCAGCTTCCGGGTCAGTGATTTTTAACATGGGTGCATGGGTTAGTAGATGTTTCAAGGTTTGAAATCTTTCTTCACATTGCTGTGTCCACAAAAATTTTGTTCCCTTCTTCTGGAGGGCAGTGATTGGACAACCAATCTTGGAGAAATCTTTTATAAATCTCCTATAGTATCCTGCCAATCCCATAAAGGATATAATGTCTAAGACATCCTTTGGGGTAGGCCATTCCATGATAGACCTGATCTTGTCAGGATCTACTGCCACCCCTTCCTCTGACAGAACATGTCCTAAGTAATGTATTTTCTTCTGAAAGAAGTCACACTTGCTAAATTTAGCATAGAGATGATGTTCTCTTAGAACTTGCAGCACAAGTCTAAGATGCTCTTCATGTTCTTCTCTACTCTTAGAGTAGATTAATATGTCATCAATGAAAACTAGTACAAATTTATCTAGAAATTTGCTGAGTACATTGTTCATTAAGCACATGAAAGTGGCAGGGGCATTGGTTAACCCAAATGGCACTACCACAAACTCATAATGACCATACCGCATCTGGAAAGCGGTCTTATGGATGTCTTCACCCTTAATTCGGACTTGATGGTATCCTGACCTCAAGTCAATCTTTGAGAAAACAGACGCTCCTCCCAACTGATCGAATAGATCAACGATCCTGGGCAAGGGGTATTTGTTCTTTATGGTTACTTTATTAAGTTGTCTATAGTCTATACACAGTCTAAGGGTGCCATCTTTCTTTTTCACAAATAGGACCGGTGATCCCCATGGGGACATGCTGGGTCGAATATAACCCTTGTCCATCATTTCTTTTAATTGCAATTTGAGTTCAACTAACTCAGGCGTGCTCATCCGATAGGGTGTTCTAGACACCGGCACCACTCCCGGTGCGAGTTCTATTGAGAAGTCAATGTCTCTTCTCGGAGGTAGACCCGGTACCTCTTCCAGAAATACATCTCTGTACTCTCTTAGGATAGGGTGGTCATCGGGGCTTGGTTTAGCGCCTTCGATTGTTTTCAACACCTGTACTACATATAGGGGACATCCCTTTCGGCAATACTTCCTCATTTGCAATGCTGATATTTGTCTCACCCAGGCTGGTTTTCGGATCCCTTGAAGGGTTATCCTTTTTCCTTCTTCATTCACACACTCTAAGGTTTTATAGTAACAGTCCAGTTTGGCTTTATGGGCGGCCATCTAGTCCATACCAATCAACAGATCGTATGATCCCAGGGGTAATATGTTAAGGGTTTCTTGGGTGGGGAATTCACCCAACATTAATTGGCAGGCTGGTATGGCCTCTACCACCTTTCTTTTGGTTCCAGTAGCTAACTGTACCAACCATGGTTTAGTTTTCTTCTGTGGCTGTAGCTTACACTTATCCACAGTTCTAGGGGATATGTAACTCAAATTTGAACCAGGGTCAATCAAAACATACACTAGGTGGTTGAAAATCATACCTTCTATTTCCACCACTGAAGCTTGGTGGTCAGCTTGGTTATTATCCAAGGCTACATAGATCTGCGACAAACTTCTTGCCACATCATTGACCGTGGTAGCTTTCTGCATGTTATAAATTTTCCGACTGTTCTATTGTCGGAGTGGACAGTCTCTTCGGAGATGATCTCCTCTGCAATCCCAACATTCCAAAGGTTTTCTCTTTGGGTTATCAGTCTTTACTGGTATAGGTCCAGAAGTTTTATTTCCGTCCGTCGAGGAAAAGTTCAGCTAGAGTACACTCCGGGTTGGAAAGTTCATTCTGTGGTTCTTCTTGTAGTTTTTAAATCCTGAGGATTTGCTCCCTTTCTTCTAAAATTTCGAGCCATTCTTATGTTTCCAGTCTCCACGAGACTCTGCCCGATGTCCATATTGTTCATGACAATATGTTGCCTTTCTTATAGTGTCTTCTAGGGTCCTTGGCTCGTCAAATTCAATTCGGTTCCGGTATTCCTTGGGTAGCCCACTGATAAAGCATTGTGCCTTTGCCTTCTCTGCTTTGATGTAGGGTAGATATCTCAGCAAGTCGAGGAATTTGTTGACATACTCCTCCATGGTAAATTGTCCCAATTTGAGTTCATAGAACTCTTTAGCCTTCTCGTCGAAATACCTTTCCGACAAATACTTCTTTCAAAAGTACTTCTCGAATTGTTTCCGAGACAGGTCCTCCTCGCGGACCCCTTTCATATTCTTAAGGTCTTCCCACCAGATGGAATCCTTTCCATTCATATTGAAAGTGGCCACTCGGGCCTTCAATTTCTCTGAGAAATCATGGACTCTGAAATATTTCTTCAGTCCAAGTAGCCAAGCCTCAGCTTCCTCTCCCTTCTTTATCTCGCCATCGAAGGAGGGAGGTTTGGCCTTCCTGAATTCCTCAAATTTATGACTCTTAGAAGTCTTTTGCTTCTTTTGTTTTCTGCGAGAATAGGAACCGGTCCTGCTGCTGGAAGAGCCTTCTGAATCACCAGCTTCCTTCTCAGTAGAATCATCTGGTACTGGTCCTTTACCTCTGGGGTGGACCTTTCTAGATGTGCTTCTCTCTATGTGGCCACTGACATGACCACGATTTTGCATCTCCGGTTCATGCTGCATTTGTCGTTGTAGGTCGGATAAGATCTGTAGTAAAACTGCATTAATTTCGGTTTGCTTTTCTTGTTCTTTCATCATCCTTTCATTGTCGGCCTTGCAGCTTTGCAACTCAACCATGAGACTCCTCACAGTCTCGGCTAGGTCTGGAGGGGTTCCTATTGCTCTTCTTTCGTTCGACTCCTCGTCTCTGTTGTGGGAGCCTGCTCCCACCTCTTGATGAGTCACCATACTCTGCGTCTGTAGATTCCCGCGGTTGATCGTCCGCTTGAGTGAAAAGACAAACGTTGACTATTAGTCAAGAGTTAAATTCATTTTTATAAATGGCACATAAATTCATAACTCTTTCACATGCATACACAGTCAGTTTTTCATTTTCCAAGTTCTTAATCCTGGGCAGGATAGTTAAGTCAGGGGGTCACTCCTCATAGGAGTGCTTCGAACGGAGTTTATGCGTGAATCGTGCATGAGCCCAATCAGGCTGAGTGTTGTAACCATGCTCTGATACCACTTTGTAACATACCCACTAACTAAATCAAATTTTTCCGGTCCTCTGTTGGATTCGAACTCCTAAATAACCAAGGAGGCCTAGCATAAGTTATCTCTATCTCTCCCCTACTCCATTCCCTTGTGATCGGGGGACATGTTCACGGCTCAATTCGATCCTAGAGTCTCTGGTATTTCGCACTTCGGTGCTACAATAATATCTACGCGCCCGACCAAGGGGGGCGAGTTCCTACCAGATCAACAAATGGCCAATAGGAACAATCCTCTACAGGGGTAACGAATCGCCAATGAGAACAAGCCCCGTTGCACATTTAGGTATAATACAGGTGGAAAAAAGGGGAACGCGACAGGAGGGTCACCATGACAGGGAGGGGCCCCACTTCACACGCTACACTATTCCGACCGCCCCCCCTCATTAAAGGTAGAATGGCAAGGGGGGTCTGGAATCCACTGGGAAATCGTTGATCGCACTGAGTAAATCTCGACCATTCGAGAGTTACGCACCCAATTCTGGAACCCCCCCCCATTAAAGGTAGAATGGCAAGGGGGCTCTGGAATGGAACCTCAGTCGTAGATTTGGGCGGTTGAACTCTGGCCGTCCAGATCCGCTTGTCGCTTATCCTATCGTTTATTCACGTCCTAACTTAAGTTGATGTCTTGTCCCCACATCTAATGGTCAGGACAGACTCGGAGATCCTCCGAAATAATCTCTCCCATCCATCGGGGTTTCAAATATCACAACATTGAAATATGTAAGCCTTTGGTCCTCGGAATCCCCGATATCCTGATATGACGACAACTTCTGCTAGTCCCCTGGACTAAACCTTTTGGTCCATAAAACCTCCCTCTATATGACCGTAGTTGTATCCTTTCATCGGGGTTTTTCCCCAAGGGCGTTGATGATTGCCACGCGTCCTTCTCAATTGGGCGGTCCCGATTAACTCTCGGGGTTTCGGGACTTTCGATGTCCTGGTTCCTTCGACCTCAGGAATGCCAATTCCCGATCTTCCGACTCTCATCAGATCTTCGACACCTGTCCCTCTGAACGAATGGCTCAGATTATGTCGGGGTTTTTCACCTGGGACTTCCATGTCCTCTTGTCCCTGGAAATGCCGATTTCTCGATGCACCAAACGTCGATGGTGCTTGATCTCCGCCATGTGTCCTCTGCCAATGGACGGTCCAGATCCTTGTCCGGATATCGCGGATCGTGATTCCAACATGTAAGAGTTTCACGCCTTCGAAAACTCTGATTCTCCGATCCCCGACTCCTCAGGATCTCCTGACACGCATCCTCCAAAATGGACGGTTCAGATCGTGTCAGGAAATCGCGTATCGCGATTCCAACATGTAAGAGTTTCACGCCTTCGAAAACTCTGATTCTCTGATCCCCGACTCCTCAGGATCTCCTGACATGCGTCCTCCAAAATGGACGGCTCAGATCCTCTCGTGGATTCGCCACTATTCACGAGGCTTAACCCTCGTCTACCTCCCTATGGATCTAACGACTGTTGGGTTCCCTAGCTAAGATCTGGCGGTTCAGATTGGTCTCGATGCTGCGCCCTTTCTTACTACTCTTTGGACGTGGAAAAACTAACGGTCCAGATATTCTCGTGAACCTTGGAGGTCTACGATCTGGAATTCTTCGTTGCCCGCGAAGACACCGAAGACAAAGGGGTAAGGCCATTAACATCCCTACCATTTTCCTACTGATCTAACGGTCGGGTGTGACCGTAGATTTCCCGATGGGATCTCGTCCATCGATCATCACCTATCAGGGATAAGGTACTTAACTTCCCAGCTTTCTCCTCCGATCTGACAGTGGTGAGTGAGTACAGATCTCCCGACGGGATCTCGTTTGTCGATTCAATACTTCCTCCTTATGCTGTCATCCCAGGTTTTCAAGAGGATCGTTCCTCCTCGTGCAGGTTTACTAAGGTATTATGCCTTCATCTTCTCCTCCACAGTTCTTCATGGACTATTCAAAGAGGGTCTCTCTACGGGGAGGTTTACCTAGGGCATTGTCTGAGGCAGGTAAGGGTATCGTTCTCCCGAGAACCAGACGTGAAGTCTAAACTAGATCAGTACGCATATAAATAACGATTCATGAGGACATAAGCCATACGTAGTCTTCTCATACAAGTATACAACTACCATTACTGATCATAGTACCATGCAAACATTCTTATAATGAGATCATTCGTAGTTTATGAGCATATATGTTAGCATATAAATTTCAAGATGCGATATGAACAAAATACTTATCAGAAATAACTTCAGAAATGGGTGCAACTGTTGAGAGGGGTGCTCGTTTCCACCCAACCGTAGGCTCAACGACTCCCAAAGGATTTACCACTAGCCACCCCTGAGCTAAGACCACGATGTTCTGAGACTGCGTCTCTCTGTCTGCCAGTGACCAGGAGCGAAGGTTGCAATCCTTCCTCTCTGCTATCACTCACTCTGTGTAATGCCAGAGTTCCCCTCGCGTCTTCCCTCTCAATCGCCTCTGCCATACGCCTTATCCTCTCCCGAGGTTGCGTGTGGCGCGATTTCCCTCGCACTTATTAGGCCTGACGGATCTACAGATGGGCGGTTCACCATCCCATCCCTCACTAAGCCATTCGCCTACCAGTCTGCGAGCCATTAATTTTCAGGGATAGCGAGCCGCTTTTGGTTCTCCGAGCCAGTGGAGTCCAAATATGGTATTAAATTCTTGGTGGAAGTTATCGCCACCTTTTCAGGGGCCTTCCACCGCCATCGTGGTCTTTTTTTCTGCACATCCCCTCATCAACAGTCCTGCAATAAATTCAGAATGTTATTCGCATTCATTGACCTCTTCCTCAAGGTCCATTTACATCACATATTCATATTTATGAGTTTTCCATAGTTCTTGGCCAGTCCAGTTATATTTACAAGTTGGGGGAAATAGGGTGTTATACTTTGAAAATCCAATTATTTATTTTTTATCTAGATTAAATCATTAAAGATCAAACAACATAAAAACTTGACTATACAAAATATCAAACATTTTTAATAATAAGATTAGAAAATGTTATATACATTAACACATAAATTCTATAAAACATTTTTCAGAGTCGTAGAAATTTCAATCACAATTATTTACCATATAAAACTTTTTACAATGGTTTATACATTTTCTAATACTTTTAGCAACATCTGATAAGTACTTGTAATTGATGTAAGAATAATCATATTTTATAATTCATTTCATGATTTACATTCATAAATGGAAAACTATTTTTATACCATGGACTAAATAGTTTGCAACCTTTCATGTGGGCGGGTGAGATGTCCATTTATTTAATCACAATAGTTAGTTATTATCATATTTAGGCATATTACAAGTCATCCCTGCTTGGAATTCTTAGAACTTGAAGCGTGGGTAAGGATAAATGACTTGATATTAAGTCTTCATTTTTCTAAGTGGATTTTTCTTCCAACAAATTCTTCCACTTGGTAAGGTATTCATCGATACTTCTTGAATGAAGAACTTTGGTTCTGAATTTTAATATCCCTTCAAACTTTAGTATCAGTCTCCCTTCTTCTTCCAAAAGGAGTAGTTTTGTCTCTATAAGAGTTGTTGGACCCAACTTTTTCTTCAAACATGAAACATGCAAGACATCATCTAAGTTCCTTTTGTTTTGTATTTCTAGTGCATAAGCCACTTGGCCAAATCCCCTTCAGATTTGGTAAGGGCCATAAAAATTTGGCGCAAGTTTATGATTTTTGTAATTTTTGAGTGAATTTTACTAGTACGGTTGAAGTTGAACAAACACCCAGTCTCCTACTTCAAATTCATGGTTAGTTGTTTTCAAATAAACATTTTTCTTAATTTTGTTCCTTGATTTTTCAAGATGTTTTTTAGGATATGAACGATTTCATTAGAAGTGGCTAAGTAGTTTTTTACAATAAGATCCTTGAAATTGGAGACACCATACTCTTTTATTGACAGTAAAGGATATCCATATAAGGCTTCAAATTGAGTCATTTTTTCAGAAGTGTGATATGTGGTGTTTTACCACCATTCAAAAATATGTATCCAACTATGCCACTATGATTGAGGGTTATATATAAAATTCCTGAGGTATCCCTCAAGGAATTTGTTTAACACTTCAATTTTTCCTTTAGTCTAGGGATGGTATGAAGTGCTCATGGTTAATGTGGTTCGTACATGAAATTTGTTTTCCAAAAATTGCTACTAAATTTTGGGTCCTTATCACTAATGATGACATTGGGAAAACCATGGAGTCTATAAATATGTTTCACATAGCTATCGATGATTTGACTAGCCTTATATTTTGAATAAATTCCAATCAATTGGGCATATTTGGTTAATCAATATACAATCACAAATATGTTATACTTCCCTTATGAGGTAGGGAGACACGTGATAAAGTCCATAGGAACCTCAGTCCATTTCTGATCTAGAATATGAAGGGGGTGAATGAGACCCAGAGGTGCGACTGTTTCAAACTTCTATTGCACATATCTATCACACTCTGCCACACATTTATTAATGTTAGTATTCATTCCTTCCTAGAAGAAGGATTGTTGGTTATTGGAGTATTGTTTTGAAAAATCCAACTTGACCTACAAACATGGAGTCATGATTCTCTTTTAAGATTTGAATTTTGAATTTGGAAGTGTTGGGAAAATACATTCTTCCCTTATGCCAGAGTATGTCATTCTCCCATGTAAATTTGAGCATGACTCAACGCCACTATTGAGTTCCTCAATTATCTATTTTATCTCTGTATTTTTCACATATTTGACTTAAACTTTAGAAATCGATTTAGGAGTGACTATTGAAATTGAGCATAGTGTAACATCCCCTTCTTATTTTCTTGATAAGATATCGACAACTTGGTTTTCCTTCACTTCTTATAGACAATTTCAAAGTTAAAAACTTGGATTTTTTTTACCCACTTTTGTTGTTATGATGAATCATAAGCTATGTTTAAGAAATATTCCAAGCTATTGTGTTCGTTTTGACCAAGAATTTGACACCAAATGGATGTTTTTTTCATTTTTCCATGGCATGAATGATTGGAAACATTTCCTTATCATAATCATAAGTAGTTTTTTCTTGCTCAATAGGATTTAAGTTCCAACTTTCAGAAGTAATGGGGTGGTTTTGTTGCATAAGCATAGCTCCTACTCATGTTCCTGAAGCATCCAATTTGAGGACAAAGGGTTTGGTGAAATATCGGGTAGCCAAAAATTTGGGTTATAACATTAAATTATTCGTCTTTTTACAACAAGCTTCAATCACATCATTCCATTGAAAGGAGTCCTTTTTCAATAGTGTCATTAGTGGAGCAACATTCTCTACATATTTTTTTATGAATCTTTTGTAATATCCGATAAGACCCAAGAACCCTCATAAAGATGTGATACTTTTAGAAGCAGAACACTTAGTAATTGCCTCAATCTTCTTTGTGTCCACCTTAAATCCTTATGTTTATACTATGTGCCCCAAAATTTCTATGTCTATTCTTCAAAAACTGCATTTTAATTTGTTTTCATATAACTTATTTTTCTCTAATAGTCTCGACATTGTCTCTACATGGTTAAGGTGCAAACTCCAATTTTTGTTATAAACAAGTATATCATCAAATATCACAAGTACAAAAATTTTCAAGTCTATATAAAATACATTATTCATTACTACTTGAAAGATAGTTAGGGCATTTGATAATCTAAAAGGCATAACAAAAAATTCATATAGGCCCTCATGTGTATAGGAAACAATTTTTGGAATGTCCTCCTCTTGTATTCTTATTTGATTATAATCATATTTCAGATTATGTTTTGAGAAATACTTATCTTGGTGGAGTTCATCCAATAATTCATCCACAAATGGCCAGATGGGAAACTTATCTTCGATGGTAATATTATTTAATGCATGATAGTCAATACAAAGTCTATAGGAGCCATCCTTATTCCTTACTATTATGAATGGAAATGAATGCATGCTCTTTATTTGGTTTGTTATACCATAGTCTAATAATTCCTTAATGAGGAACTCAATTTGTTTTTTATGATGATAAGATTTCTTGTAAAACATCCCCCTAACTGGAATTGATCTAGGAATGAGCTCTATGATATGATATCTTGATTGCACTAGAGGAAGGCCATGAGATAAGTCTTGAAAGATGGTATTATATTCATAAGCATATTATTACGACATTTAAGATATTTTGTTTCATCATACACTTTTTCCATTGAATAATAATGTAAAATATAGTGTTGGGCTCCCTTCAAAATATTTTTTGTCATTTGGTTGGATGAAACTATTTGGGAAGATAGGTTGTTGATTCCATGGAATTTGTATTTTTTCCCTTTTTTGTAAAATCTTAGGATTTTCTTTTGTATATCCAACCCTATTGTTCTAATAGAGGCCAACCATTTGTCTCTTAAGACAATGTATACCCCCCGAATTTCCATGGAATGCATTGGATATATTAATTGGAAGACATTGATATTCAATTCTACCTTATTTCATTTTCCATTAGAAGAAGTAGTTATGTCCCCCAAAATTCCTATTTTGAAAATAGAGGTAGGGTAGATAAATAGATTTTGTTGTCTTTCTATCCTTATATCTATAAAATTGTGTGAAGACATTGATATTCAATTATACCTTATTGCATTTTCCATTAGAAGAAGTAGTTATGTCCCCCAAAATTCCTATTTCGAAAATGGAGGTAGGGTAGACAAATAGATTTTGTTGTCTTTCTATCCTTATATCTATAAAATTGTGTGAACTAGCACTATCTATAAGCAGTTTCAGTTTAGTTTCCTTAATGTAGCCAAGGAGTTTAAGAGTTTGGGTTTGAGTAATACTCGTCATTGCAGTGAAATAAAGTATTGGTGTGGACTTCTATTTGTTATATTCCTCATTTCCAATGCCTTTGTCGAAATAGTATGTGTCCCTAGCTTCCTCTTCCTTATTGTTGTCAGTATTATTATTCTTGAATGAATTTCTATTTTTGTCATGCTTGATTGATATCCTTCATGTCTAGTAATTTGAGTTTGTCATGTATATTCATTTTCAACCCTGATATGGCAATATGTAGTAGAAATTTATCGGATAGGTCTACGACATGGGTGGATAGTACATACAGATCATTATAATATTCCCTCATTGAGCCTGATTGTTGCAATTGGGTGAGTTTGGTGAAAAATTCATCCTCCTCTATATCCTAAAAATGCTTGGAAAATTTATTTTTGAATGTGTCCCAATCTCTTACTAGTCCTTGATATATGGAGTTCCACCTTAAGAACTAATCACAAGACAATTTATCTAAGTGTATCAATGCAATATTTATTTTCTCTTCCTCATAATGTATGTGATAAAAATATAAATAATTTTCAATTTTATTAATCCATCTTCTTCTTTCTCAGTTATCCTCATCGTCAAAATTGGGTAAATTTATTTTTACTTTGTGTACAATACCATTGAATGAATTTGAATTGGATGATTGGTGTGGCCATGAAAATGACGTGTGGCGTTTTTGAATACTTGTTCCCTTCATTTAATTTCTTAATGCTTCAAGCTCCTCCTTGAGAAACTTGTAATTTGAGTTGAACCCTTGAAATTTAGAGTCAAATTGAGATTCCAAATTTTTCATTGCATTAGTTACTTTTGAATTGAGGGGCTCTCTAGTACTCAAGGTCTTCCTTAAATTATCTTTCAACCTCGTGGAAAGATATTTTATTTCCATGAAAAAAAAATACCCCCTCATTTCTGAATTTCATAAGAATGAACTTAGTTTGCTTGGTGGTTGCTCATACTATTTGAGTGAATGAATTAATTTGTATGGTTGATGGACATACTATCCATACCCTATGTATGTTGGCTATCTTGAAAAGTGGTTCTATACAGATAGTATGACGACTATAAGGAATGACAGATGTTAGTAAAGCATATGATGACTCTAATGGAAAAGGCAATGACTATTGGAATGTCATACAACAACATAGAATTAAAATAAAATAAGGTGTGGGGTACGGCTCAACAATATGGAACAATGGTGGGAAGTGCACTTTTTTTAATCCACAAAATTTTGAAGATCTTAGCTTTAATACCAATTGAAGGCAACCAATATAAAAATAATCATATGTTATAATTTATTTCATGATTTATATTGATAGTTGAACAACTCTTTATATACCAAAGAGTATATAGGTCACAACCTTTCACGCGGGTGACATGTCCATTGATTTAATTACAAAAGTTAATTATCATTATATTTAGGCATATTACACAACAACAACATTTTTCCATGCTTCCCAAATTCTTTGAAGCACAAAAAAATCCATCAATTTTGAAATCCCACATAATGATTGCGCTTGATTATGGTTATATGTTTTTCACTAGAAATATTATAACACCCGTTTCGTTAAGTTTGGTTTTCAATCTAAGCCCCTTGGTAGAGGTCAAAATTGGTGTTTCCAATATGTAAAATTGGGTCCGAAAGAACAAAAAGTGAATTACAAAAGTACACACTTAGATTATGAAAATGAAAAATTAGATTTTGAAATTGTAGAACTAGATTCCAAAAGTGTTAGTATCAAGTAATATTAGATTATGAAAAACGTGAATATCGAATCATAGATTACTACGTGTTTTCTTGATAACTGTTTTTCATAGATGTATATCCTAACAATAACAATAGAGAACAACTTATTCACCAATCACTCAAAATAACAAATGTATAAGATAATACTTATTGGATTTCAATATTTTCATCCTATTAAAACCAACACTTCAAAATTCTCATTATTTACTTTTTATTTAGATTAAATCATCAAAGGCAAAAAAAAACACAAAAACTTAACTTTACAAAATATCAAACATTTTTAATAACAATAGAAAACATTATAAACATTAACATATAGATACTTTAAAAAAATCATAGCCATAGAAATTTCAGTCACATTTATTTATAGTATAAAATCTCTTACAATGGTTTGCACATTGTATGCAACATTAAGTCTGGGGATAGTTGATCTAACAAGTACTTGAAATTCATGTCTTTATAAGTATAATTTTTGAAATAATATAGTTGTTTTCTTCATTACATGCATTGTTTTCCTTTAGTGCACTTCTAATGTATCCAATCCTCATTTAGATTATTGTCTCGGAGATGGGGCACTCTAAAATTAACCTGATTTCCCTATTGATGCATTCAAATGTAGAAGGAATTCTAATAAAGAAAAATAAAATAATTCAATTTAAGAAACCTAATAATGAATGTAAAACCATCTAAAATGACCATGAGTTTACATCAACATGAATTACAACATTCTACTTGTACAATGAGCCATGGCCAACATGCATTTATCACATAAAAAATCAATAAGAAAACAAATAAACATACTAAAGTAAATGCAATAAAATTTTCATATTCATGGACAACAATGAGATACTTGTCTTTATGATAATTTTATCCAACTAGTTATAAACAAAGAGTGTTCCATTCAACAATAGACTCTCTATCACAAAGGCCACCCTCAAACTAAGGCTATGACTCCACAAGAGAGAAATTACATATAGAAAGGATCTAAGTATCTCACACTTATCGTAATTCCCATAATTAAATATGAGAAACTAACACTTAAAACATTATCAACCATAATAGTCCCACTCAATTAGTAGATCTTCCCCCTCTACCTACACAACATTATGAATGGGAACCATTTCTCTACTAAATAGTGCCTCGAGACATCCCCCTTCCCTCTAGAAATACAATGCAGACTGACCAAAGAATATCTTCACTGGATTCCAAGGACTTCCACTCATAAATAGGGTTTCCTCTTTTTTCAATAATTACCCATAAACCAAATCATGGTTTTTCACACTCTCATGACATAAATATATTCTTATTGGTTTTACACAAGGCATGTAAACCTACCACTACAATGTAGAAAAATCTTTGATAGTTTTTCTTCAAATAGGAGTAACCTCCCTCTCTTGAATTACAAATGGAAACAATAAACCCCCTCAAAACACCCAAATTCTTGATGAATATTTGCATTATGAAGGTAGACCACATGCCTCCTCTTATGCCAACACATTTTTTTCTTTTAAATACATCTAATAACAAGGTAGGTGGGAAAAATAATGAACAAAGATATGGGTGAAGACTTAGATTAAGGTCCTCTTAACCCCTTAGGTTCACTTATTCCCCTCTCATGGACCCATAGACCTATATTATCTTTTGTTATTTCTCATTTGTATCTTGTTCATTAGATTTACATTATATGTTTATGTACATTCTTACAATGCTTCCATATAGGTCCATGCTTATAGCTAGTTTAGATTTGTATTTACATTTATAATCTAGTGGTATATTGGAGGGCCGAGCTGACTCTATCAACTAGAACCACTAGTTGACCAAGTGTAATTTCAGTCGACCAACCATTGAGATAGGTCATTTGAATAGGGTAGTTAAAGAATTTATAACTACCTTCCAACTGACTCAAGGTGTAAATACATGCAATCATGAATGTTAAATGTGGTGTGGTATTGATCATAATATAAAGATACTTGTTGTTGGTCTCACCATTTCTTATCTCTTCCTTCCCTTCTTATATGTGTCCTTGTGTATATTAATGTATAATGTTGTATTTTTCTATGTAAAGTCTACTATAACTCCCTTGTGTAATCCCATAGATTAAAACATTGGTTCTATTGTTGGTAGTACATGATCTTAGACTATATAATAGATTATGCACACATAGATGTTGATTTTGGAAGATATATGTGAGTGGTTGGAGAGAAAAAATGATAATTATTTGAAAAATTACACAAGAAGGAGTCAATTAACACTTGCACACACAAAATAACGATTCGTGTTTGAAAACCATGATAGGTTCCTTGAAATAATCCCTGAAGAAATAAAAAAAAAACACATCGACCATGGTGCTCATGAATAATATCTCCACCGATGAACGATTGATTTCCAAACTGATCAATTGGGGATTAACAAATTAATATGAATGGTTAGAGAAAATTGCAGTTGCGAAGAGAAAGCAATCGAAGAACATACATCTATTGATGATGTGAAATAAATATTCTATGATGATATCCATAACACTTTCCTCTGCACCATACCTACACTACTCCACAAATTTATAAATGACAAGGGTGTCATCGAATATAGCCCTCTTCTTGCAACCTTGGCTAATTTTGACTAGAAACATAAACAAGAGGAGTGGGAGGAATTTATGAACACCAAAGAAGCTTGGGACTTCTTTCTTCAAAAGTAAACATGGCTAGTATTGGTGTCATCTTTGAACAAGAGTAAGTTGTGGTCGAAGATGGGGGGTTAGTCACCTGCAAGATGCCCAAACTAGAGTTGATATATCCAACCTAAACTATAGAGCAGTCACACAAGCAAAAGGGAGGAATTTGATTGAAAAACAAAGAGAATACACATTAGGTGAAGAAATAAAGAAGAGGACTATGAGAAGAATGCAATACTACAAATAGTTCATTGACATTCAAAAAATAGAAAGGGATAAAAGATGGAAGAAAAGAGATGAGATGCATGATGCGAGGGACCCACGTCAGTTGAATAGGAGGATTCCTAAAGAGTTACAAATCATTAGAGCACTAGACTGATCTACGATTAGTAACGACCAACCAGATGCAACAAAAGGATAAGTCCCAATTGTTCTTGAGTTGAATGTATATTTGAAGTTGGTAGAGGATGGCATTGGCACCCTTCAACTGACATAAACTTTTGAAAGTATGGATGTGAATGAGTCAATAAAATAATTGTGTATATTCTCAATCTCAATTGCAGCAAGTCCCAAAGTAAGAGAATTTCTCCATGAGTGATTGCACATATATATCTTGAACCCACTTCAGTGTGGTATTGACTAGATTAACAAGAAATTGTAAGAGACATATCGTTGATTGAAATAACTGAGAGAGAATAAAATTGTGTGAGAAAAGAAGGCGATGGAAATATACTCCTACATATAAAGGATCCCATCGATGCGCCCCCTGCCGAATTTAATAATTGAAAAAGAAGATGCATAATTGGTCGACAATCACGACAAAATGACACAAACCTAGAGGAGAAAATGCATTGATTATATAGATAAAATACACTAGTCGATAGAAATGATTGAAGAAAATGAAAACAAATATAGATCGTCATCTACACCAGAGAAGTTTCCCACCCAAGTTGAGGGAATACGACAATCAAAAGCACTAGTAGTAACACATTCTACAATAGTATTCAACCTAAAGATACAATCGACACCAATCAGTCATAAGTAGAAATCCCACTCCATGATAAAAATGAGCCACAACCACCTCCCTATCTACAAGGGGGGGAAATATCCCAAATGACACTGGTATATGAGTGAAAAGTTTTGGGATTCCTTGGATATTACAGACAAATCCAAACAAATGGCATGATTTTGGTGGATTCTTAAGAAAGAGATCTCTCACCTAGTTTATGAACTTCACCAAGAACTAGGACAGAACCAAGGATGAGATCAAGAATAATTTCCTATACTTCTTCAAGACCCAAAACATCAAGCACCTCGCATCCCATAAACTAAACGAGATCAAGTAAAGACTAGGTGAATCTGTGAGGAATATGACAATTTTTTTAAAGATCCACTGGTCAGATACCTATTACAATAGATTCAGAACTACTGGTCTAGTGGTGCATTGCAAGACTCATTCAAAATATATGTGGATGATTGAGAATGCATGACATCTAATCATACTATTAATTCTTGAAGAAATCTCAACCAATAAAAATAGACGATGATTGGACAACATCGTCGACTAACAAAAAGATGGAACAAAAGCTAGAAATACCTGAGAAATCACTAAGAGATATGCCTCTCTAGAGAAATTACCTATGGTATACAAACTGTATGAATGAAGGCCATACAAAATAATTCTACAAGTATCGATATTCGTTAGAAAGAGAGATTGATGTTTGAGGGGTTCAAATAGGGAATTACTATGAGATTTGTGAAACCCTAACAAACCATAATACAAGAGACTTCCCACATTATCTAAAGAATAAAAAATCAAAATGGTGAAGAATCTATGATGAATCGTCCCTCTCCACACAAGAATTCTAGCTCAATGGTAGCAATATGAAAAATTACCAAACAATCTATCTTGCGTAGGCATCAAACCAAAATATGGATCAACGAAGCAATGGTGGAGAATATCAAGGAAGAGGAAATGGGTGCCAAGGTCACAGAGGTGGATACCAAGGCATATGAGGTTTCCGAGGTGGATATCATGGCCATTACAAAAGAGGAGGACATGGTCGAGGAAGAGAATACTACTACATTTGTCTAAAGAACAACCACATGAGTCCCAACTATCCAGTAAAAGATATGACTAAATTAAAATTTTGCAACCTATGTGGTGTTGGTGACCATTCTCTTGAGGACTACCCAATCATTTTGGATAAGATAAGAAAAAAATAATTGTAAATTTCTTAAAAACCACTCCCAAACATGAAGTTTTCAATTCAAAAAATTTGAATGTCATCACGTCATTAGACGTGGGTCAAGATAACTACATACCAAAGGATCCCCAAATTGAACTAGTAAAGAAAAATAAGGCCTACCCTAATCCTGACCAAGAAAAACAAATTATGTAGGAACCCCTTGAATTCTTCCACATGGATGAGGATGACCAATCTTCACATAGAAGTGGTTGGAAATAGAAAAATTCAGTAGAAATAAGTGACATTGTCTTAGATGAATTTCTCATGATATTATAAGAGAAACAAATAGTTGGTCGATTATTATAGCTCTTGAACATTTTGAAGGAATACAAAGAAGATAAAAGAACATATAAAAACCTAAGACAACTCTCCCAAGATAAGATTCTTGATGACTATGACATGCAAGTCGACCTAGAAATTGAAAGTATATGATTCCACAAGTAGTAGTCAACTTCAGATCTTAGGTAAACATTCTTCCAAAAGAAACATGGATTATAATGGGAATACCAGGGTTTACAAGATTCATGAACTTCTTGAAACTTGCAAATCAATGATTTTTTGAGTCAATTGGCATACTCAAGAATGAAAAGACCTCAATTATTGGGATTCTGACGCTCATCCATTTCAAAGTAATAGATTTGTTCGAAGGTATTCCTACATTTACAACACTGGTAGGTTGATCATGGTGTAGAAAAATGAAAGAAAATATCTCCTTGGAAAGAGATAGAATAAAAATCAAGGGGAATGGAATGAAAATTATTATACCCCTCGACCCTCGAGAAGGAAATCCATGGACAAAGTCTTAGGGTAAGGATGTAGAAGAAAAATGGTTGTACCAAATCATCAAAGAAGATCACGATGGGCTGGCAATATGTTCTTAGTTACATCTCAATCCTACCATGTTTTTTGCCATCAAAATGTGGGTTGAATCGCACTTACCAGATTCGTGAAAAGCATAATTATGCCATTAAATATTTCTTTCCATAACTTTCAATGCTCAGTGTTTTTGAAGACAAAAAATCACCAATAAAATATTTTTTTGAATTGTAGAAACCAGGGTCAGCCATGGAGATCAATCTAAAGAACAAAATTAGCATAAACAAAGCTACTGAACAGGCAACCAAGTCGACCAAACAGAAACGTTACAGAGGAGTCATCAATTAATATCAAAGCAATTTTTCTTTACAATAATGAAGGCAGGGAATCAACGACTTTGTTGTTCATCCCATTTGTTTTTGTAGACAGAGAGTATAACATATTATTTGAAAGATTCTCTTTCAATCAAACAAAGGATGTGTTGGAAGATAAGGACATCACACTCAACTCTGAGCACACCGATCTGTTGAAATCCCAACTCCTCGGCTGATAAGTCGAGAAAAACAACCATGAGAGGATGATTTATATGGTTGGTCGCCACCATGAACAACTCTCTTTCCTTTCCAATGCGTAGAGGGACAAATCAGCTAAGTCCTCTCTCAGTTGAAACTTCACATGATCGTGATGATTTGGGACTAGAGAGCTCAGATCACTGCACCTCATTTCCCTTCAACTGAATCCTTCTCCGTGGCATTAGTCTTCTGAAAAAATGGGGTATCTTGGCCATTTTAGCTGAGATTTATGTGCATTGTGTATGGTTGAAGACAAGCTGAGGAGAAGAGTTTGTACAATGAGGAGTGTTTGTTTATTCAAAGCGGTCGCTATTGCTTGTATTTATAATGTTGGTATGGGCTTGGAGGAGGTTTCTCAACTGTATCTGCACATGAAGGTTGAAAATTTTGCAAAGAATCATTGAAAACTAATTAAAATAAAATAATATTGCAAGTCATAAATAATAATAGAATCATTGGTAAGGTTTTTTATTTTAATACGAAAGTTTGGGTCATACATCAATCAAACTTTAAAACACCAAAAGAGAACGCATTATCACTAAAGACATGAAGCTTCCGTGTTATTCATATAGATCGTCCTACTTGTTTCAAATACATTATCTCACCTTTTTCAAATTAAAAGTCCAAATGCGATCTTCATCACCTAAGATTAAGAGAGTCTAGGTGAGATGTTTTCCCATGGATCTTCATAATTTAAGAGAAATGTTTTCTAACCTAATCTCTTTTCAATGGTTTTATTTAGATTGAAGTACTGGGCAGTAGTGACAAAACCTTGTGTTTCATGTTTAACCACACAGGGGAAGAAGGTAGAAAATACAATTAAAACAAATACCAGAATTTGGAAAATACTGTTAAAAAGAAAACCAAAATTATTCTATATTCAAATAAGGTGGGTTACAAAATACAGCTGAGGCTATTTTCGACAACGATTTTCTTGTTGTCGACCAATTTAAAATATGTACATTGATGAAGCTTCTTCATAGTTTTGTACTTAATCAGTGCTGCCAAGTACATCTATCCCACTTTTTTGAATATCTTCTCTCTTCTAGATATGGCCTACTTGTAATGCATGTTTATTCAACATTCCATTCTTTGTCAAGTATTAATTTCCCTCTACTGTCAAAAAGTTGGGGTTTAAGGTGCTTTGCTTGCAATGTTCCTGACCCTTGACATCCAAGACAACTTACAAATGCCGTTCAGGCTGATTTCAAAGTGGAAGGAGGCATTCTATGTCACAACAGCTAAAGCAACAGAAAATAATTCAAGTACGTAGTGACTGGTATTCTCCCTATATTCAATCATCTATTTGGTTGAGAAGCCTGCCCGAGGATTTGTATGTGTAATTTCTTTGCTTTATTACAGTAAATTGGAAGGAACATCCAACCCAGATGTAAAAAGAAACTTTGTTGAGGTACATAACTTCTTCGGGCAGTAGAGGTGTGGCACGTGCATTGAATGCTACAGAATGCACCAGAACAGGTGTGGCAAGTGCATCAAATGTTGCAGATGGCATTCGAATATATCCTTCTTCATAGCTATGGAGATACGGCGGCCCACAAAAAGGTCTGGAATTTTCAAAGGTGACGCCAAATATGTAGACTCTGCAACTACATCCAGAGGAAACCGAACAAACTTTCACAAAGAACATAGCTTTCTGTCAAGTCAGCTACCAGACCCACAATGCAGGTCACCATACTATGAAATAGAAACTTTTGCAATGATAATATGTCATTTTATCCACCCATATAGTTTCTGCTACCCGCCTCTGAGGTAGAAAAATACTTGTGCAATATGTACAACTCAATACACTTGCAAAATCTATGTTGTTGGAAGAAGCTATATACTTAAACAAAGAACTATTTTGCACCTGACCTCAAAATCCATTACAATTCCCAGCAATAAAACAAAGAAGTTCAACCAACAAATCTCCAGCCAACATTTTCAACGAACCAAAGCATCGAACACAAGGAGAACACCAACCAGAACATACTTGTTCTGTTTTTTTCGTCCTCTCTGAGTTTCTCTTTGTATAACAGAGTTTTGTTTTGACTCAAAGCTCACGTCACATAAAACCAGGCTCTATTCTTTCATCTGCTCATCTATCACATCTTTAAGTTGTCTTACATGTGCATGACCAGGAACATTAGAATGAAGGCACCCTAAACTGGAACTCTTTGATCATAGAGAGTAATGGAAATAAGTATTTAAAAGGAAGGTTGGATGGTCTACCATAGATTTTGTGTTGATTCGTTTTAATGATAGATGTTCTGGATATTTTCACTTATTAATGCCAATATTTTTTAATATGTACGCTCAATAGTGACCACCGACATGTATTAAAATTCCCATATCCGAGCAGATTCTGAAATATCACATCTAAGATATGAAAAATATTAAAGAGGGACATGACGTGAAGGCCTATGTCCCTGACACGTTTGTGAATTTTTCCAAATCTTTAAAAAAAACTAAAACTACACAAGCAAAAAATAAAATAAAAAGTATTTCGCAAATTCAAAATGCAGGCAAAAAGAAATTACCAGATCCCATAATATCCGTCTGTTTATTCATTTTAATGGGATATGTCCTCCGGTAATTAAAGCCCATCATTTTGAAATGCGCAATATTAAAGAGGGACATGACATCAAGGTCTCTGTCGCGGACACGTTCGTCAACTATGCTTAAGCTTTGAACAAAACTAAAACTGCACAAGGAAAAAATAATAATAATAATTTCGCAAATTTAAAATGAAGGCAAAAACAAATTACCAGATCCCATAATATTTTCTTGTCTATTCATTTTAATTGGAGATGTCCTCGAGCTTTCCAGTTATTAAATCCCATCTTTTTGAACCTGTCTGCTCGGTTCTAACCTTTCAAAGCATATTTAATGTGTATTGGGAAGCGCAAAAGGTAGTGGGGATGGAGCCCTATGTAACAGACGTTACTACTAGTGTTTTGTTTTTGTTCACAAGCGTATGTAAAAGGTATGCAAAGAAAAGTAATTCAAGAATGATAGTTGTTTTATAGGAGCCCTTCAAATTCAAATAGTGTGCAAGCCTGATTTTCATTTTGTATATCACGGAACTGTCCATGCTATTTTTAGGACATGGAACAACAGGGACCGAACCTAGAGCTCGCCATCCCAAGAACCCCCGATCCAAAAAATGCTCACTATTTTTTTTGTGTGTTCTTTGTCCACCAGGGTATGTAAAACACACGTAAAGTAAACTATTTCGACAATGTTAACTTTTTTGGACATGACGACCTTCAAATTCAAATAGTTCACAAGTCCGATTGTCAATTTATATATCGCCGAAGTCTCTGATTGTCAATTTTCAGCTGCCTACCCTGACAACACATGATGTAAAAACTGATTAAGTATGGGATGATGGCTCCGTGCAGGCTGTATATATCTACTCTATAAAATTACATATTTCCTATGTTTAATCTATGCTGTCCAGGAAACCTATAATTTGATAAATTTTAATGTTTTTCGTCCAGGAGCCCTACTATTAAAGAAAAATAATTCGGAAATGCTAATGTATACACCATACTTCGATACAACCTATCCGCGAAGGTGCGTCCATAACACCGCCTAAGTATGGAACCCAACTGCGGTCGGTTAGAATGATTGCGAAACTCTCACTGCTGACCGATTGTCAATTTGTATATCGTGGAATTCTCCGATTGTCAATTTTCAGCCGCCTACCCCGTCAACCCGTGATGCAAAAACTGGCTAAGTATGGGATGATGGCTCCGCAGTCCAGGAAACCTATAATTTCATAAATTGCATTCTCTTTTGCCCAGGATTCTTTTAAATAAAACTAATTCGAGAAAGATAATGTATACACCGAATGCGACCTGTCATAGTCCGATAGAACCTATTCGCGAAGCCTCTTCCATAAAAGTGGCCAACTATGCAATAGAACGACAGTCATTCAGAGTGACCACATAAATGCGAAAAACTAAAGTCAAACACAATTTACAACAGGAAAGTAAAAGGGAGAGAATAGCTATATCTCCCACACAGCAAAATCCATTGTCATAACTATAAAACCATAGTAACACAGAATCCATTTAAAAAGCATCGGCAGCCATGAAATATATTTCGAGGCCAACAAAATTTGCTTCAACACATAACATATGCAATTTACACGGCCTGCAATTCTTTAGTCTGTTATTTTATCTTAATAGTATTATATGCAAACTGCAGTGCAAAACAAAATGCGACCAAAGATCCAACTGCAGATGCAACATCCCAACATTTGCAAACCCTGGCCAAATAAGAACAAGCACCAAAGAAGAACCCAACGAAGAAGTACTAAAAGGCCCAACTGCAGCCGTAGAACCGGTACCCTGCAGAGTCGAATCAAGAAACAATAAACAACATATAGTCAAGAAAGAAGTAAGAAACAACCAGCCCCCCCCAGGAACGATGTTGTTCCAATCGCGATTGCAGAAACCCAAACGTCCAAACTGCAACAACACGAATAGGAAAGAAAAAACAACGACACCATGCAAATAAGAAATCCGTGGCATGCAAAAAGTAAGTATGGACCACCAAACCAGCAATGTCGCTGGAGCATAAAAAATTTAAAAATAGAAGAAAATGTCTTGTAACAAGCTTGTTAAATAACCATTCAACATAACCAAGCCTATTAGGTAAACATTTAAGTCTATTAGAAATGCATTGTAAACATTTAAGAAAAAAATTCAATGTGGCAAGACTCTGACGTATCCCAAAAAGAAAAATTATATTTTTTGTAAGAATAGTTCGAACACCACAGAATGTTTTGGAAAGCCAAACTTTGGATACGCCACCATATCTAACATTGCCATAAATTTACCTAGCATAAAATGCTAAAACAAGCATTCGAATTAATGCTAGCATTAATCCACCATCGACGAATGCATAACAAAATATATGATTAAAAAAAAACCATATACGATCAAATACTTTGGATATGCCAACATATATAACATTGGGAATAGAGAAGCTGGCAATAAGACCTCCAATCTCTTATCCAATCAGATCAGTTCATATATGTTACTTTTTATTATATAAAAATATATGCTTTTATTTCCATAGCTCCAACATTAGGTATTGTGCAAATATTTCGGGTCAAAGGACAAAGTAATATGCAGTCAAYGATTTATCGGTTGCTATAGTCCCTCTAYGCCTACGRCAKGGACTAATAAAGTTTTATCATATCAMGDAAACTACGAATGAAGTATCATATGTTTTACCCATCTTAADAAAACTTAATTTACCTTAACCACTATCATAACCACTATCATATARGGAATGTGATSAGATTTAAGAAAAACAACGTGATAACATAAAAGTGCTATTGAAAATACARTAGCATATGTTTTACCCATCTTAAAASAACTTAATTTACCTTGACCACTATCATATAGGGAATGTGATGAGATTTTAAAAAACATTGTGATAACACAAAAGTTTTATTGAAAATCTATAATCACCCTCATGCTAGCGAGAAAAGTTTATCACTTTGCATGGCTCATCTATATCAATTTGCAAGGAACATGCTCCTTTGTATTATCACGTGGAGTTTGTGGAGCAAACAAAACTCACTCATATGTAGTAGAATTTGATATTAAAAGGGTTTATTTTTGCGTTTTCATATATTTATTTTAATATTAAAAGGGTTTATTTTTGTTTTTGGCCAACAAGATGAGTAGAAAGGTTGATGTGATTATAGACAAAGAACTATTGATCATGACTGAAAAAGGGATTCTAGATTTTTCATATTCTTTTTATTGTAATTTTTTCTTTTACAAAGTTAATTTTTAATGATTGAAAAAGTTAATTTGCTCATCTATAACCATTTGCAAGAAACATGCTCCTTTGTATTTTCTCATGTTGATTGTCTAGAGCAAATAAAACTCATCTCGAGTGTCTAGAGAAAACAAAAGTCATTTGTAATAGAATTTCATATTAAAGGGTTTATTTTTGAGTTTTCATATATTTCTTCTTCCTTTGGAAGAGACCAACAAGATGCGTAGAAAGGTTGAGGTGGTTATAGACAAAAAACTCTTGATCATGATTGAAAAGAGATTCTAGATCTTTCATTTTTTTTATTATAATTTTTGCTTACAAATTTAATTTAAAAAAAATTTGAACATAATCTTTATTCATATTTATTTTTTGGGAATAGTTAGACAATTTTATTTTATTTTATATGATGTATTAATCTTATTATTTAAAAATTGAAAGATTTAACTATCAAGTCATGCTAATCATGGTTGTTTACTGTTTTGTAGAGGGTTGTTGCAATGCCACCTATGACAAACAATGCGACCACTCAGACAACAAATACAATCCTTGTTAAGTGTACCTCTTAATTCAACACAAGTTGTTATTAGATGTCAAACACGTTTGAAATAATATTGTAAACTAGAACAACGTCAAAATTTTAAATGATCTTGCTTCTTAGGTTCCGGTTTATTCCACAAAGGTAAGGCATTTCTCTTTAGAATTTAGAATTGTGTGTTTTTTTCTCTCAGTGTTTACAACTTTTTTGCCAATGTTGATGCATTTTGTTGTATGTTTTTTCTATAATTTGGGAGATCATGGATAATTTTGTTGTTTTTAGTCTATATCAACTCCAATGGGATGTTTTTCCTATATTTGTCTTTACGTTTCATCTTTTCAAAATAGTTCTTACGTAATTTTCTCATTTTTTCTTAACTTGGGGCACTTGATATCACACCAATATTAAGGGGTGGATTCACAAGATAAATGCAAGCACTCAAAACTTCATTTCTTCTATTGAATTGATAAAGCTCCTTTTCCTTCTTATCTTGTGGCTTTGTAGGATTGTTTAGTATGACTCCAAAATGAAGGATGTCCAAACATGCAATCCTTACACTGGTAAAATGATTTGCAAAGATATGGTTGTCACTCCTCTCAATTTTGATGCAAATCAAAGATCCCCACCGCTTTATTCATGCATTGTCTCTTCCCCCTCCTTTATAGTTTGGCTATTGATTTTTTGGCCCAAGAAATTCAAATATTGTAGATCTTTTTAATGTGATGCACTTGCACTTTAATGAAATTTGATAATATAATTATTTTCCATATAATTGAAGGGATGAGAGAGTGGGCCATCGTTGACCAATGTACA
>ML814709.1:3283-15352 GCA_009831015.1 Picea engelmannii
TGAGTTAAACTCAACTCTATTCTTAGAAGTCCCTATTGTAAATCAACTACTTCCTATTACTTTGTATGAGTTTTACAAAGTTTTTATCTCAGGTTTTCAAAAATCATTTAATAATTTTTTTTAATTGTTTTTTATAAATTTTAAAAATTTATGTTGCCATTGTTTTATTGGTTTACAAAATATTGATGGCACTAAATACTCATGATGGAGGGAGGGCAATCTTTTTCCTTAGAGGTCAAAATTAGTTTACAGAATGCATAAAACTAAATTATGTTAAAGGTCAAAATTGATTTACAAAATGTATAAAACTAAATTATGTTATTTGTCTAAATGATCGATTGAAATGATCACTCTAGTCTTATCCTCACATGTGTACGGATTAACCTTTATATATTTCTCTAAGTCAACTCATTCATATAACTTTCTTGGAAGAGGAGGCTACCCTTAAAGATAAGGAGGAGAAACGGAAAGCTATTCTACTAGATGAGGAAAAAAGATGGCGTCTCAGAAGCCGGGCGACTTGGCTAAAATGGGGTGACTCCAACACTAAGTTCTTCCATAAAGTGGCAAATCTCAATAGAAATAAAAAACATATCTGGTCAATTGAACAGGAAAATGAGGGGATCATTCGTGACAGGAGGCACTCAAGTCGGCAACGGCCTCTTACTTTGAACTTCTGTACATTTCCAACAGCGAGTCACATTTGCAGGATAAAGTTTCTACATCGAGTCTATACACGAATTTGGTTTCTGCTGCGGAAGCCGCTGAGCTATTCAAGCCGGTCACCCTGTCGGAGCTCAAAACCACGCTTTCACTCCTCAAAAAAGAGAAAAGTCCGAGCCCTGATGGCTGGACGGTCGAATTTTTCTCCCATTTTATTGACCTGGTTGGATCGGATCTACTTCTGATGGTTGAGGATGCGTGTATAACAGGTAAGATCTCCAGCAGCCTCAACTCTACTTTCCTGGTGTTAATTCCTAAGACAGACCAACCTTCCTCCTTCAACGACTTCAGACCGATCTCCTTATGTAACTTAGTTTACAAGCTCATTGCTAAAATTATCTCCTCGCGGATCAAGCCGGTATTGGAAAGGAGTCTCTCGTTCGAACAGCTCGGATTTCTTAAGGGAAGAAGAATCCATGATGCCATTGGTGTGGCACACGAGAGCATACACATCGTATTTCAGAAAAAACAAAAGGCATTAATCATGAAAATCGATCTCAAAAAGGCCTTTGACAATGTGGACTGGGATTTTCTTAGAATCATCCTCATCTCGGTTGGTTTTGGGACAAACTTGACGGACTGGATTATGTCTTGTGTTTCCAGTGCAAACCTATCAGTTCTGATCAACGGGGAGGCTTCCAGATTTTTCAAATGCGAAAGGGGGCTCCGCCAGGGATGCCCACTTTCCCCCTACCTCTTTATCCTAGTTTTAGAAGGGCTGAGTCGACTCCTCAATAAAAATGTGGCCGAGCATCGTATTTCTGGTATACAGGTATCAACCCACATCAGGATCGTCCATCTTATGTTCGTGGACAATATACTTATATTTTCAAAAGCAGATGAATCGGAATGGATTGCACTTCTAGATATTCTTCAGATTTTCTGCAAGGCTTCGGGGCTGACCATCAACCCCTCAAAGTCCTCGGTCCATCATTGGGGCATGTCGGTGGCTGATCTCTCCTCTCTAAAAGGACTTTTCCCCTTCACCTTCTTTGATTTATCTCTAGGATTCAGATACTTGGGGTATCATCTAAAGCGGGGAGCCTCCACGGCTACTGATTGGACGTGGCTGGTGTCAACTTTTGAACGGAAAATTGGATTTTGGTGCAACAATTGGTTGTCCCTGGGGGGACGACTCATCCTTGTCAAATCGGTTCTTCAAAGTCTGGCTGTATTTTGGATGCTACTGGAACGGATCCCTGCCAAAATCATTTCTATGCTCCGCCGACTATCTTTCAACTTCCTGTGGAACGACCTTGTGGGAAAAAGGAGATTTCACCTTTGCAGTTGGCAGTCGCTCTCTAGGCCAAAAAGGGAGGGAGGATGGGGTCTGAAGCATCTCTGCATCTTCAACAAGGCATTATTGGCATGTTCCTTTTGGAGAGAGATTTCCATCGATAACCTATGGCACCGAATTATCAAGGACAAATACTTCGGTGACCAACCTCTCTCCATTTGGCTTCGGAAGACACATCTTATTCAGCGCTGGGCATCTCCCTTCTGGAAGGGACTGGTGTCCTCCTCACAGGTGATCTTACACTGGCTCCGCTGGAGTCTGGGATCGGGAAAAGATATTATTCTGGGCAGAGATAAACTCTTAGGCCTAGATGAGCTCTCGATTCTGTCCTTACAGCTCAGGTCTCTTCTGAGGTCTCGAAATATTTCTTCACTTGCACAGTTAAAGAAAGAGAATAGTGCCTTTCCCCTTCCTGATCATTGGTGGCACAACAGCGAGTTGGACTTAGGCAGACCTACAGCTTTGGAGCTAGACACTTTCACAGCTGCCTTAAAGAGCTCGGGCCTCTCCCTCACAGATGCACAGGATACCCTCACCTGGACAGGGGGCGATGGATCGGGGACTGTTGGAGCCAAGAATGTATATGCTGCGCTCTGTTTGGGTAGGGTGATCGAGGCACAGCCTTTGTGGCTCCGCCATTTATGGTCTTGGCAGCTCCCCTTAAAACTCAAGTTATTTTTTTGGCTCGGTGTTAATGATAAACTCCTCACCTGGGAGAACCTCCTTAGAAGAGGAAGACAAGGACCCGGGATTTGTGTCCTTTGTAGAAGAGGCTCGGAAAACATACATCACCTGTTTGTACACTGTGCATTTACACAACTCATCTGGAAGCACATCCTGCAACACCTCTCCCTTCCTTTCTGTTGGACCGGTGACACTTTTAATGCATGTTTCCACTCCTGGTACACTCTCCAAGCTGCGCCTCCTACCCTGGCAGTTCTAGTTAGCTGGCACATTTGGCTAGAGCGTAACAAGGCGCTCTTTGAGGATGCTTCCCCTTCTCCTTGGGCGGTCTGTCATAGAACTCAAGTCTCCTTCCATTTGAAACAGTCTTCAGACTTGATGCTTCCTCACAAAGGGGTGGATTTTATCTTACCAGCAGGCTACTCTGTAGCTTTTTTTGATGGAGCGGCGCAGTCGACCGGTTTGTGTTGTGGTGCTGGTGGCACTTTCAAATCTCACCCGGAGAGGACTACAAAGTGGTCTCTTTGCTGTGGTAGGGGTACGAATACAAAAGCCGAGCTTCTTGGCTTATGGACAACACTAGTGTTGGCTTCCATGTGGTCCCTAGATCATCTACAGGTCATAGGCGACTCTAAGGTCATCATTGACTGGATTAATGGTGCGTGCACTCTCCATTCCACACACGTCGAGGGCTGGAAACAAAAAACTCTCCTGCTGGCTCGATCCTTCACAGATATCTCTTTCCGACATCTCCCCAGATCCTTCAATTCTGAAGCAGATGCACTCTCGAAGAGAGCTCTCAGGCAAGTGGTGGGCAGACTGACTATCTACCACTGTGACAGAGGATTAGAGAGTTCAACATCCTTCTACAATCTCTTTGAAGTATAATTCAAGATTGTTGCATCGGATACACTCTGTGTACATCGATTTTCACTTTTGCTCCTATCAGATTGAGTGGCACTGGTGTCAGTTTCGACGATTGATTGTGGCATCTTTCCTCTCAGGCGATTGACTGCTCCTGTGTACCAGCCTGTGCATTGATTTTCTCTTTGCTCCTATCAGATTGTGTGGCTCTGGTGTCAGTTGCGCCTATTGATTGTGGTATCTTTCCTCTCTGGTCAGTTTTTTTTCTATTGGATGCGCCGGGTTAGTCATTGTCCTCATTCGAGGCTGTATGAAGGTGGCTGGTGTCTTTGGCCGAGGCTAATTGTTTCACATCTCGGTGCGCTTGACCGCATGGTCTCGCCATGTGTTTTATACAGGATTTTCCTGTGTTGGCTGTATGTTCTCCGGTCCCTTTGACCGTCCATTCTTCGACTGGCAATTAGTTTTGTAAAGTTCTTTACATGGTCAGGACTGTATTGTCTACTGTTATTTTGGCTTGTCTGGATACAAAGCAATTGTAAAAGATTTTATACCTTATATAAAATTGAATAATTTCTCTTGGGAAAAAAAACTTTCTTGGAATTCAGAATTGTAAAAGTTGAAAAAAATACATTTAAAAAGGAAAACAATATACATATTGCTTTATAGATTTAACCTTTACATATTTTTCTAAGTCAACTCATTCATATAGCTTACTTGAAATTCAAAGTTATAAAATCATAAGAATAAAATAGTGAAGTAGAACTTTAAAAGTAATAGCGTAACAAGCTAGGTAGAGAATAAGGAACTATTATATAGAAAGTTCCTATTCAAACAATTAAGATGTTCAAGCATTTACTTATGAGGTTGAGCAAAATTGCATTAAGAAGCTAAGTTGACAATAATGAACTATTATATAGAAAGTTTTTATTCCAACAATTAAGATGTTTAAACATTTACTTACCTACTGAGCAAAAATGCATTAACAAGTTATGAATTCAAGGAGCCTCTAGATCATGCAAGTATGAAAGAACATAATGGTACCATAGAAAAAAAAAAACCTATCTGCATATTTAGATTCAAGCAAGAAAAAACAATGACAAAAAGAAATTTCTAATTTTTTACAAATATTACAAGGTACATGTTTATGTCATTTATTAATAATTAATTGGTAACAATTTTCTTGATTTTTATCTATGAAAAGATTACCAAATTAACAAGCAAGTTATTATCAAACCTTAAATAAAAATTAATTACAATAATTATCCACCACTAATCCAAGTGGATATTGGTGGCCACCCACCTATTCCAATTGGCTCATTTTGACAGTTTTTAGTTCATCATGTTTCTCTGTAATGATGACATTTCTTTGTAATTGTGGGTTATGCACTTTCGGGGCTATCCTGAATCCCTACACAACATCCAGGTGGATATTGGTGGCCGCCCACCTATTCGAACTAGATTATTTTGGAAGTTTCCATGTCAGTACATCTTTTTGTACTTCCAAGGCCGTTTTGGGGCCCTAAACAATGTTTTTTTGGCTTGCTGCAATAAAATTATAGACAGAGTTGGATTTTGACAACATAATGTGTAGTTCTCGAAAAAACCTTTCCAATGGGGTATCACACACCTAAAACGAAGGTCATATGCAAATGTTACAACGCCGGGAAGTTGAGGTACCAACTTACCCATTTGAGCCCACATAACTTTTGACGTTTCATCTCCTAGGGTTAGCTTTTTGGATGTATAGGGTTTTGACATTCATGAGTAATGTTAAAAATGCCTCTGGAGCCTCATTGTAATCATTTTGCTCATATGAATGCGCGTAGTAGCCACATCTCTTCTCAGAGATAGCTACCACCATTTGAGCAAGTTGTTTTCAGTTCTGCAGTTTTACAGTTTCAACCTATTTTCTTTATTCAATAGAAGTTATTGTTCACTAGATATATGTTTTTGTTCTCCATATCTCTTTGTTATTGTATTCAATATGCTATTTATTTTATTCCTCTCATAAATCTGGATCAGTCATATCAAAGCGGTCCTCTCTTCATTTGTTTGTCTTTGTGCATGTCCCCGACAAGATCTGGGTACAAGAAGTTGGGACTCGAACCAGTCGAGTATTTCCAAGATTGGTCGCGCCAAGCCTAACAACAACTCATGGGGGACGAGAAGAAATATGATGGAGTAGGAGATTCTTTTAAATTGTTTCCCGAGGAAGACCTTGCATGACAAAGGAACAAAATGATGGACAAATTTGCATAGATCCTTCGGCGACTGCCCACAGGAGACACATCTTCATCACGAGACCACACAACCCCCTTCAAGGTACAAGTAAATTTTGATATTCCATTATTTGAAGGACTGATGGATGTGAATGTTGCAGATAAATGGATAAATCTGCTCGAAGGGTATTTTTCAGTCCACAATTTTTCCGATAGGGAAATGATTACTTTTGCACTCCTCATGGTCGTCCCCCATGTTAAGGGATGGTGGGCTAGTTACTCTTAGCAAAGGGCCACAGAGGAACATGCAATATTTGTGGTCGCCCCCACATGGGATTCCTTTAGGGATGCCATTAAAGAATATTACTATCCTGTGGGAAGCTATGAGGACCAATGCACAAGATGGACCACACTATGTCAGGAAAGGGACCGAACAGTACCAGATTTCACCAATATTTTCCATACCTTGCACACCAAATTGGGTATCAAATACTCTGAACGACATCTAGTGATGAAATATCGCAGTTGTTTGCATATATACATTCAAACATAAATGGAGTTTCTAGACATTGCATCATTAGGTGTGGCTTATAGATATGTTGTCAAGATCGAGCAGAAATTTAAGAACAAGAGGTGATATTTTGGATATGAAAACTCCTCATAGCCGAAGCAGGGAAAAATTGGCCCCAACCCACAAAACAAGGGACCGAGAAAACATGACCACTCTCAGGAAAACCAGTCGAAGAAGGACACAGGAAAGTGGTGTGAATACCATAAAATCCCTTGGCACAACACCGAAGAATGTCGCTCAAGGAAGTCACTTGTGGCCAATATGAAAGCTTTTGAGTAAGAGGAATATTCTGACTCTGAATCAAATCTAGATAGAGGGAAGCGGATTATCGATGTCGAACCCAATGCCACTGTCACTACCACCAAATTCAAACCAAGAAAACCAAAAGAACCAGAGGAAGGGGAATGCCTCTTTCACTCACAGATGTTGGTAAAGGGGCTCCGCTTCATTTCATTGTCGATAGTAGTAGTCAAAAGAACCTGATATTAGCAGAGGTCTTCAAGAGGCTGGACCTGCAGATGACACTGCACCCACAACCCTACACCATCATCTAGCTTCACCAAGGAAGAGATCTCTGCGTCCACCAACAGTGTCGTCTTCCCTACGACATCAAGCCCTTCAAAGACAAGGTATTGTATGACATTTCTCCTCTTTAAGTTTGTAATTTTCTTTTATGCCATCCATATTTGTGGAAGCGACATGTTGTGTATGAGTCTAGACCCCGCAGTGTTATTATTACTTTGGGTAGACAATTGTACAAGATACCAGAGGTAGCGCCACCTATCGTTATTTCTTTAATCTATGCTAAGCAATGCAGTAAGGTCATTTCATAGACTAGGAAGTTTGTCTTCTTTGTGATTCATGCTCCCAGTGAGAAGAAGGTCGCTGCCACATCCATAACCTCTACATGGATCCTCTCTTTGCAACAAAAGCAAGTGGATGAGATCGTTGAAGAGTACAGAGATATCTTCTCCTCACCCACTGAGGTACTGACGCACTTCCCAGTCAAGCATCCAATTGATCTAACCCCCAGTGCACCTATTCCTAATGGACTAGTCTATCGTTGCTCGTTGATGGAAAATGACGAAATTAAGTGCCAAATCCAAGAGCTACTTCCAAAGGGGAACATCCGACCCATCTCCTCCTCTTGCGAAAGCCTGATTGTATTGGTGCAGAAGAAATATGGGACCTGATGAATCTTCATTGATTACAGAGAATTAAACAAAATCACATTCAGGAACCGATACCCAATTCCCCGAATTGATGACCTTATTGACCAACTCAAGGGGGAAAAGTTCTTCAACAAGATTCCTATCGAACCGACTGATGTATGGAAGACAACTTTCAAATCTAAAGAAGGTCTCTTTGAATGGCTATTCATTCCCTTTGTCTTAACAAATGCTCCAACCACTTTCACGAGGTTGATGGATGATGTATTGAGACCCTTCACCAACTCTTTTGTGGTGGTATATCTAGATGACATCCTCATCTTCAACAGAAATTAGGAGGAGCACATGCAGCATATTCAACAGGTTTTGAGCACTATGTGGAAACACAAGCTATATGCCAACTTGAAAAAAGGCTCCTTTGGAATGAACATGGTCCAATACTTGGGCTACATTTTTGATGAACATGGGGTACATGTGGATCTAGCTAAGATCCAAGTCATTTGTTACTGGCCATCCCCGACCATGCTATCAAGCTTCAAATATTCTTGGGAATTTCCAATTTCTATCGAAGGTTTGTGTTGGGATTCTCCCATATTGCATGGGCCCTCAGCCAAGTGACCAAGGGTGGTGACAATGAAAATTTCGCATGGGGGAAGGAACAATAATGAGAATTTGATGATCTGAAGCATCATTTTATGCTCAACTATAGTTCTCTCCTTACTCATTCTGCAACAACCATTCAAGATTGAGACTGATGCCTCCGACTATGCTGTAGGTGCAGTTCTCACTCATCACAGTCATCCAATAGCATACCATAGTGAGACACTCTCAGATACCATTTGTATGTACCCCACCTATGACAAGGAAATGTATTCCATTGTGCAAGCATGTCATTAATGGAAACATTATATTATGGGAAATGAGACAATCATCCACATTGATCACAAGCCTCTGCAGTTCATACAAACACAGGGGAAGTTGAAGAACGACCGCCATCAAAAGTGGTCCACATACTTGCAACAGTTCCATATCAACATCAATTATAAGATAGGGAGCACAAATCATTTCGTTGACTGCCTCAGTTGACCTCCTGCTGATGCACTCACCATCGTGCTCCATTCCTGTGGGCATGAAGCATCTGAGTGGCCCCAACTTTATGAGCGTGACCCTGACTTCGCCACCACCTATCAACTCTTGGGTACATGCGCAAATGTCACCGATTTTCACATTTAGGATGGATTGTTATGCCATCTAGGCCACCTTTGTGTTCCCACAAGCGAGTGTGCAAAGATGATTTGGGAGGCCCACGACAGTCAGATGGCAAGACGTTTTGGCGTGGAGAAAACTGTGGTTGTTCTACATAAACATTTTATTGGCCAAAAGTTTGATAAGAGATCAACAAGTATATCAAATATTTCACTTATTGTGACATTTCCAAGCCAACTATCAAGAAGAAAGGCTTATACATCCCTCTTCCTACTCCCGAGAGGCCTTGGGAATCCATCTCGATGGATTACATGTATGGCCTTCCATCCACCAAGCAAGGAAATGATTGTGTACTTGTGGTGGTTGATCAATTTTAGAAGATGGCCATTCTCACAGACTGTAAGAAGAGCATCACAACGACAGATACTGCCAAGCTTTTCTTCGAATGGGTGTTGGTCCATTTTTGGATACCACAAACCATCATCTCAGATTGGGACAACAAGTTCCTCATCACATTTTGGTCAATTCTCTGGTCACTATTGGACACCAAGCTCACTAAATCCACTGCCTTCCACCCCCAAAATCATGACCAAACATAGGTCGTCAATCAGATGATTTTTCACATCCTGTGCATGTATAAATCTAAGCTATGGGATGAGATTTTGTAGCACCATGATCAACACCGATTATCGCATAAGTTTCAAGTGGAAAACAAGGTCTGGTTACATTTACAGAAAGAGCGTCTTACAGGGCTCCATCAGAATCTCTGCCCACTTTTCTATGGGCCTTACACTATCACCAAGGTTGTGGGTGACAATGCTTTTGAGCTCAACACTCCACCCTTCCTTGGCTTTCATCCAGTGTTCAATGTGGACCTCCTTCAGCCATATTTTCCACCATTATTGGAAACCTCGAAGATCGCAGAACAGTTGACACCAACATAGATCAACCCTAAATGCATGGAATAGGAATCCACTGATCAAATAGTGGACACACATATCAAGGGCACTCGCTAGCAGAGGATCCAACTTTATCGGGTTGTTAAGGTAGGGCAACTCCTGCACCAAGGAAAGTGGCTCACCTAAGGCCAAATTCAACAAAAATTTCCTCACCTGATGGGGTCACTCAACGCAATGGAGACCATTTATTCCTAAGGGGGGAGGAGTGATCCAGGTGGATATTGGTGGCCACCCACCTATTCCAATTGGCTCATCTTGACAATGTTTGGTTCAACAGGTTTCTCTGTAATGATGAAAATTCTTTGTAATTGTGGGTTCTGCACTTCTGGGGCTATCCTGAAGCCCTACACAACATCTAGGTGGATATTGGTGGCTGCCCACCAATTCCAACTGGCTTATTTTGGAATTTTTCATGTTAGTACATCTTTCTGTACTTCTAGGGCCATTTTGGGGCCATAAACAATGTTTTTTTTTTGGCTTTCCACAATCAAACTATAAACAGAGTTAGAGTTTGATGGAATATTGTGTAGTTCTCTAGAATAAATTTCCAGTGGAATATCACACGCCTAAAAAATAGGTCGTATGCAAAGGTTACGACCCCGGGAAGTTGAGGTACCAACTTACCCATCAAGGCCCACATAACTTTTGGCATTTCATCTCCTAGGGTTAGGTTTTTGGATGTCTAGGGTTTTGACATTCATGAGTAATGTTAAAAAGGCCTTTGGAACCTCATTGTAATCATTCTACTCAGACGAATGCACGTAGAAGCCACATCTCTTCTCAAAGATAACTACCACCATCCGAACAAGTTGTTTTCAGTTCTACAATTTTACAGTTTCATCCTATTTTTTGTATTCAATAGAAGTTATTGTTAACTGGATATACATTGTTGTTCTCTGTATCTCTATGTTATTGTATTCAATCTGTTATTTATTTTTTTTCGCTCATAAATCCGGATCAACCACAATTTTAAATAACTTACGACCGTGGCATTTTGACCTTAGTAAGACCTTAGTAAGCATTATTCTGTAGTGATTAACGTCGTAGGCTAAACGTTCTCCAAAATAACGAATTTTTCCGGGAACATTTTCCTGAAATCCAACGAGAAATTGTTAGATTCTTAGATTTGAGTGATTATTTTTGTATAATACGAGTGCCCCAAGGGTTTTTTAGCATGTTGAATCCATTTTCGCATTCAGAGATGGATTTTGAACAACAACAAATAATGATTCGTGTAAATTTATATCACCAGATTTCGGCGAAAAAAGCCATTTTGTAGAACAACTAGACAACGTCATTATAAACCCTTCCTAAATCAATTTGCAGACATCCATTATAAAAAATAACCTTAAAATATAACAAATGCTTCAAACTGAAAATTTTATCCACAAAACAAAAAAATCAACCTATATAAATGTTACAAAAGTCTTTTAAAATAATGTGTTTTCATTTGAAGTTGTGGATCTCCTCTCCTTGTAAATAGTGCTCATGATTATAACAAGTTCATTGACTAGTGTTGGGATATGTACCTCCCACTTGTCTTTGGTGCGATCATATTTGTGGTTATTGTTATTATTGGTCATGATTAGGTAGAGTTGGTATCTACGTAGAGTTTGTTTCCTAGGTTGTAGGAGGTGGCTAGATATAGTTGGAATTGAGAGATTCTCTCCAACTAGATGCTTCCTAGTTTGGTGTGAGGTTGAGATATTTCCTCAACCAGTCGATCAAGGTAGTTGTCTATCTTGACACAATCTTCATGTATTTATTTTTACTCTATTTCTTTGTTCAAGAGAGCAATCAACACAATTTTGGTTTGTGTAATATTGTCTACTTTACCTCTCATGTTTCCCTTCATGGTATCATAGTGAGATTGGGTTTGAATCCCTCACGAGAGGGCCTACATAAATGAAAGGATACGGAAGCTTTTGAGGGTAGGAGAGTAGAGTAGACAATGTATTGTTTTTGTGTGTCTTTATCCATCATTTTTATGGAGGGATGCAATTTTTAGATGTGTGAAGAGAGTTGATGTCCAGTGTGTGACACATGAAGTGATTATTGTTGTTGCTAGAGCATGAGAAGTGAGTGTTGAGGAGTCATAACGTGCTGGTATATTCTATAGCAGATTCAGGGATGAGAAGATCGTGGTAGAGTGGAGGAGTCCAATCCGAGTTGCCCGAGAAGAGTAACCTGTGTTTTCTAGAGAGGGAGGAGCTTCCCAGCAAAAGTATCAGAAATCAGCTCATTCATTGAACTCTGGCAGTCCCAGTGTGAGGCCCTATGTTACTGACCAACATTTATAAGTGAGTTGAGTAGATTATCTATGGCACATAGGTTGTAAAACTGAATACCCCTCATAAATTAGCAGAAGCTTAGC
>ML814709.1:16186-29139 GCA_009831015.1 Picea engelmannii
GGTATCATAGTGAGATTGGGCTTGAATCCCTCACGAGAGGGCCTACGGAAATGAAAGGATATGGAATCTTTTGAGGGTAGGAGAGTAGAGTAGACAATGTATTGTTTTTGTGTGTCTTTATCCATCATTTTTATGGAGGGATGTAATTTTTAGATGTGTGAAGAGAGTTGATGTCCAGTGTGTGACACATGAAGTGATTATTGTTGTTGTTAGAGCATGAGAAGTGAGTGTTGAGGAGTCACAACATGCTGGTAGATTCTATAGCAGATTCATGGATGAGAAGATCGTGGCAGAGTGGAGGAGTCCATCCAAGTTGCCCGAGAAGAGTAACCTGTGTTTTCTAGAGAGGGGAGGAGCTTCCCAACAAAAGTCTCAGAAATCAGCTCATTCATTGAACTCTGGCAGTCCCAGTGTGAGGCCCTATGTTACTGAACAACATTTATAAGTGAGTTGAATAGATTATCTATGGCACATAGGTTGTAAAGCTGAATACCCCTCATAAATTAGCAGAAGCTTAGCACTGTGGGGTGTTTTTATTTTTATTTTTTATTGTTGGATGGATACTATGCATATTGGTTCATATTGATGCTCATGGAAAAGAGTTGAAGGGCATAGACAAATACGTTGAGGAGAATCCCACAAGGCTATGAGATTGAACTGGATAAGGTTATCCTGTATTTGCTGAGTCCCGATGACAATGGAAGTAATGGGATCTATGCCTTTGTCTATGAATCCAAGATATAGCGATCCATTGCTCACCTGAACAATGGAATTCGCTCAAAAAATTCTCCATGTTGCATTAATCTTCTACAAAACCAGATGATTTGTGGGAACTAAGGGTCCAACTCTCATGGATAATACAATTTTTGGCATCAAGGTAAGCACTGAAATGATTTATGGAGATGACACGCGTGATGTTCCTCACCTTAGTTTCTTTATGAAAGCATGATGTTGTAGATTACCAAAGTGCATTATGGTTTCTTCAAGAAAGGTTAGAGAAGTTGGGCTTGGTTCTCATGGTACGGGTGGAAACATTGTTCTTGTTAGTGTCAAGGAGGGTGACTATGTTCTTCTTCCTGAATAAGGTAACATAGATGTAAAGATTGAAGAAAAAGAGTATCACCTATATCGAGACGACGCCATTCTTGGCATCTTAAAGGATTGACTTTGCCTTACACAATTTTGATTCTAGTTTGGTAGTTTGAATTGTTTTGTTAAACAAGTTGATAGAATGCTTGGAGATGGTAGGGAAACTTAGATGCTAATAGAGAATCCATAAATGTGATTATGGAAATCTTTGGCCAAGGTAAAATCAAATGTATTTTAAATTTATTTGGAGTTGTGAAGAGAAATATGTTTATGCTGGTCAACTCAATGTGTGATACATTGTTATATTTGACCAATCTAACAATTTCCTGCGAAAGTGTGGAAACTCCAAAGAAGTACAAGTAATTTTTTTTGGAATTATATGCATTTACATTGAGCATAGCTAACTCAATATGAATGTAGTGTTTTTTTTAGAATTAGCTACTCTAATAAATCATAGGTGAATCCAAGACAATGAATTGACAATGACATTAAAGGTTCAAAGGTCAAAGATGTAGATGAAGAATCCAAACATGTAAACAACTGTAGAGGAGGAATATGATATTATCTCTTGCTGAAGATTTGAAGCCCTACTTGAAAATATTTTGTGATGTATAACCATTCTTTAGTCTCCTTGGTAAAGGGTGTGGTAGTTGGAAAGGAAGGCTTAACTACATGTTACCCCTAATTGTGTATTGATAGTAAATTGTTTGATGAATTGATGCAATATTGACATGGATGACCAGTTTCTCAATATTTACAGTCATGGTACCACTATTTGGCCCAAAGGTACGGTTGGTTCCCAGCTGGTATGGGATCACAATTATATAGGTGAATGGAGGAGGATGAACATTTTTTGGTTCTGTGATGGAAGCGAGTTGCATTGTTCTCACTGGAGAAATCGTGATTTGATAACAGACATAAGTTTGAACTAGAATGGTAAGCAGGAAAAATAGATATGTTGTTCTGGAACAACAAAGATGTTGTTCTAGAACAATAGAGAGATTAGTCCAAGGGAAGTTTGTGACAGTGGAAGTCGTGTGGAAAACAGTCACGTGGAAGTAGAAGAAGTGTGGAAGCAACGAAAGTGAAATGATTGTGGACAAAGAAGGTAAATTGTGTGAATTGTATTGAATAAAACAAACTCAAGACCACATGTTAATGCGCATCACACATTGTTTTAGCAAGTCTATGATGTAATATTTATGGATTTTATGTATTGGTCCTTGAAATGTTTGAGCTTGTACCTGATATCTCCATGGGATGGAGTATGTAATGTATGTACCTTTATTTATGTAACATGTAAAAGGAATATCGTTGTAAGACCTTATTAGGCATGCATACCCCTTTGTCATGTATCCCTATTGATTTGTAGTGAAAAAACCTCTATTATATCTAGTTCTTTAACACCTATAATGAGCCATGTCACGGGTCGACTACATGCTCTATGGGTGGACTCTAGGAGGTTCCTAGAAACCATGGGTTTTAGATTCAGTGGAATTTGATCAAGAGTTTGAATGAACCATGTACCTAAATAACATCCTACTAAATCGACGGTTCCAGTGGTTAGGTACCCATGCATTCCAGTGAATGGTTGTCTCTTTATATGGACTTTGGTAGTTTGGTGATGCATGATCGAGGTACGAAGAGAAATTACTAGGTTGGACTAGGCATAGAATTTGCTGATGAGGATGTTCTTAGTTTTAGAGGACTTGGTGATGATGAAGACATGACTTGACGATGGTAAAGCCAAGTAGTCATTAAGGGGGAGTGTTGGGATATGTAACTCCCACTTTTATTTGGTGTGATAACATTTGTGGTTATTCTTATTATTGGTCATGATATGTTAGTGTTGGTCTCTACGTAGAGTTTGTTTCCTAGGTTGTAGGAGGTGGTTAGATCTAGTTGGATTTGAGATATTCTCTCCAACTAGATGCTTCCTAGTTTGGTGTGAGGTTGAAATATTTCCTCAACTAGTGGATCAAGGTAGTTGTCTATCTTGAGAGAATCTTCATGTATTTATTTGTACTTTATTTCTTGTTTCAAGAGATCACTCAACACAATATTGGTTTGCGTGATAATGTCTACTCTCCCTCTCATGTTTTCCTTCAAAATTTGACCTTAGATCATACAAGTATGAAAGAACATAATACTACCATAGAAAAAATAGACCTACTTGCTAATTCATATTCAAACAAGAAAAAACAATAACAAAAATAAATTTCTTTTTTTTTTAGAAATATTACAAGCTACATGTTTATGCCATCCATCAATAATCAATTGGTAGTAATTTTCTTGATTTTAAGCTATGAAAATATTACCAAATTAACACGCAAGCCATTAAAATTACAACAATTATCCACCACAATTTTAAATAGCCCACCATTAAATGATCACGCCTATGTAGAACATGAGCAGAGTGGGTGGAAGTTCATTCTTGACACTTGTCAAATGAAGACACTTGTCAAGTGTGCATGCCAGATGCTTCATTCTTTTACCATGCATGAGTAGTCTACGATTGTGTTGTGTAATGAAGCGCTCTTTATTGAGGGATTTAACATGATGCACATTTATCGACTTGGTCGAAAAACCATAGAGCCAGACCAGTGGGTGCCCACACTAAGGAATCAACTCTTTCTTTTAACAATTATTTAAAATTGAAATATTTATATATAATAATTAACTAAATTTAATTATTCCATTTTTAAGAGCCAGTCTAAATTGCAAATCAAGATACACATCAAAAACTATTTTTCATTACGTATAATTACAATATAAATACAATTACAAGTAGATTAAGATAGATAGTTATCTTAACTACACAATATATATAGTTGAGATAATATCTCAATTATCCATAACAAACTCAAATCCAAACCAATTTTATTGTAAGCATTATTCCAACACCCTCCCATAATGCTTACATTACAAATATTATATCACAATTACAATACTCAAATTTCAACATAGATATTTGTCTTGATATGGTCTTCATCAACACTCCTATCCACTCTGAAATCTTCTGGTATACACTCTTTCTTCTCCACAACTTCGAGCTTCCCTTTCAACTCATTTAAGATAACAACGCTTCTGACCATCATTGAGGAATTTGTAGAATTGACGCTTCTCGACCTCTTGAAGGACAATCTTGATACTGAATTATCCTATGGATACACTACCATCTGTGAAATTTCCTCGAAGAGAAAATTTCGACAGTTATATAGGACAATGATATGATTACTGGATATTTTCAGTAGTCAATCATACAACTGACCTTTTTAAACGCACATACAATAATATATACAAGGATAACCTGTAATTGATGATCTTAAAGAACCGAAGTACAACAATTCCCATCAGCATATAACAAACTATGCATAACCAAACCGGTGAGCTGTTCTTGTGGCACCGAAGTACGTCAAGAACCACTCATTTGAACTATGTTATTTTGTACCATTATTGGTTCTAGATAATATATTTTTTACAAACAAAATGCATTCACAATAATTAATACAACTATTACTATAGTTTCCCCTCTTTGCTTCTGACGGACTCCCCGGGCACAGTTCTTTGAATGGCCATTAATTCTTTCACCACCACAATTCATATAACATAAATATCAAATAAAACACACATGCATGGATCCACGTTGGTCTCCTTGCAATCGTTGATCCCGGAAAGGTCTTTCATTATTCATATTCTCAAGTTTCCATACATTAATTTCCACCCCAAGTCATTTTATTTGGGCATTCATTGAATAAAGCGTTGTTCTTTCAAATCAATTTCATGTAAAAGTATTTGTATGAAAAATTCTCATTCCTCTGAGAAAGAAACAGATACCATAGTCCAGGCTAGGCATAGACAAATTTCAGTGGATCTGCATGCTTCAATGATTCAAATTTGATTTCTAGCAACACACTCTCATGGACAAACCAACAGTTGTGTCTCTTTTAATCTTGGAATGGCAGTGCCTCCTTTCTCACTAGACAACGGACAACTAACGCGAATGGACTCACTGGATAGTGGACATCTAATGTGAATAGATGGAGTTATAGGTGGACAGAAAACTTCCTTCACGAGATGTTTCTTGTTAGTTATGTAGCCATGTTGCACCTCATGTAGACAGTGGTGATCAAACTCGTCCAACAACAAAGTCGATCTTACACACAACAATTCACAAAAAATTACACTCGAACAAACATACACATGGAAACTATATTTTCAGACCTCTCACATACTCGGCACTCCCGTGAGGGAGTTAATCCCAGAGCACTCAACTCTGATACCAAATTGCAAATCAAGATACACACCAAAAACTGTTTCTACACAATCTAGATTTGTAACAAACTCAAATCCAAACCAGTTCTATTGTAAGCATTATTCTAATGGATTCCCACCTTAAGGAATCAACGCTTTCTTTTAACAATTATTAAAAATTGAAATATTTATCTATAATAATTAGCCAAATTTAATTATTCCTTTTTTAAGATAGATATAATGGGTTAAGTTAATGTTTTTTTTATTAATTTTAATAATTATTTAAAAATGAATATTTACATTTAATTAATCAATTTTATTATGCCTACTTCTTGGAGAGATGTTTTGCAGATATGTTGTAATGGATCAAAAGTCAATTTAGTTTGAATTTTCATTATTTATCATAATTACAATTTTATTCTTAATATTAAATTTTATAATTAAAAAAATAATTTATATTAAAAAAATTATATATTATTTGATTGATTATAATTATATTAAAAAATATTTATTTATTATTTTATTGATTATAATTATATTAAAAAATCATTTATATGATGATGATGATGGTTAACGTTCATTAAGATCAAAATTGGTTTATCAAACTTTAAGAAAAATAAGAATTAACTAAACATCAAAACATAACCATATAATCCACATGTAATACTTTTCAAAGATACTAACAATTATAATGAAGATACACACAAAACCAATTGAGAATTGAGTTTTATAAACTTAATATATATTATTCACTTATTTCATTAATCTTCTTTCAATTTTCACTTAAACATTTTTTATCTATATTTTTTATATTTAATGTGTCTTTAATTTTATCATCTTCTAAATCTAAATCTTAACAAATTAAGATATATAAACAACTAGAAAATAATTCTTAAGTTGCAATTATGTCCATAAAACAAGTCAAACATCCATAAATTTTAGTTTTCTATTTTGAAAATATGTTTTTTTAAAAGAACAATTAAACAAATGACATATGAAGCAAGGATCCTAAAACAATTAGGAATGTGAATGTGTAAAGGTGCATAATAATTTTTTTGGCATCTTTGAAAATCTATAAATTTTCTTATTACTTTATTTATTTATTTATGATTAACAACTTTCACATTAACTTATAGAGAATCATAAATTAAATCAATCTAAAAAAACTTGTAATTCAGAAATGTTAAAAAATTATCCCCACCACCTTTAATAACCATATGTCTAAGTGTTTTTAAATTTGACCAAAAAAAAAAAATGCTTACACAATAATCCATTTTATATAAGCTAACAAATCCTTAAAAGTATAAATTTTTATTATATCAAAAGATGAATGGATTTTTTTTTAAATGAAGACTAAACTACTTCAATAATTTTCACAAATAAAAACATATTATGTACAATAATTTTCACAAATAAAACATATTATGACAAGAAAGTGAGATAATACATTTTACATCATGTAGAAGTTTCAATACATGTTACATCATGTATACGTTTTGAGAGGATATGCAAAGTAAAAATGATCTTACAGTCAACATATTATGTACAATAATTTTTACACATAAGAACATATTATGAACAAGAAAGTGAGATAATACATTTTACATCATGTAGAAGTTTCAATACATGTTACATCATGTATAAGTTTTGAGTGTATAAGTTTTGAGAGGATATGCAAAGTAAAAATGTAAATAAATAATTTAATTTTTTTATAAAATAAATTGAATTGTTTTTTTTTTGAATTTAATATATATTTTTATAAAATTATGAATTTTAAATTTTCACCTATAAATTTCAAATACTATAAACTTTGAATTTATTTATATAATCAAAATTTATAATTTGTTTTAATATTTAAAAATTATAAACTATTTAAAAATTTATATCAAATAGTATTATTATTTTGATAAATATAACACAAAATTATTATTTTCAAATTTGAAAATCTATTAACTATAATAACTATAATTGTATTAACTTATCACAATTATTTAATTGAAAAAGCTGTTATTTATCTTAAAATTACATTTTAAATAACTTATGTAAAATTACAAATTTTAACTAGAGTTACAACTCTATGTGTAATGTAAACTTTGAAAATAACAATGATATTTTTTTGAAAATTTTATGTTTAAAATAAATATTATAATGCTTATGATGGTTAACATCCATTGAAACCAAAATTGGTTTATCAGAGCTTAAGAAAAGCAAGAGATTACTTGGATTTATTTAAAATGTTATTTCGATTCTTGAAAAACATTAAGAGAAGCATTCTGAGATCACTACAGTTTTGATGACTTCAAAGGTTAGGAAGGTCGGTATTGTGACAAATATTTAGAAATTAGGATCTAATTTAGGTATATGCAGAGCATTCTAGGATAAAATGTTTTTCATCTTCAACCCTCTTGGTGTCACAAAGGCGATATATTCTATCTTGCCATGGTGTTTTAGGGATTTTCCAACGATCAGTTTCATTATGCAACTCATGAGAATTAGTTCTTATTTCAGCAATATTGATTCTCTTCTTTATGCTAGTCAAAATAGAGAGATATTTTTTATCTTCAAGGTTAGGGTTAACCACCTCCTTATAATATCTTAATTTTATTTTATCCTCTAATTCTTTATCACACCATAGGTTTTTCTTAAATTTAGTGTGTACAATATTTTAAATATCATCGATATTCTGCAGAATAACTTCTTTTATTCCCTAATGATTTAGCCAAGACTTAGCATCATTATGCCATCCTCGCTTGAGTCGTTGGTGATTTTGTCTATATTCTGAAGCAATTTTAGGGAGCCTCTTGTTATCCATGTTGTTTATCTTGTTCTTGTACATTAAGTACCTAATCATAGTTGTGATCTCAATGGGGGAAAGACTCGCTTCAATGAAGAGGATAAGATAGGGTGTATTGCCCTTAATTTTGAGATTATAAGTTATAAAATTATTTTGGATCTCCTCTATCTTTATCTAGGGTTCTTGAGAGATACTACACCCCCAAACTTCACATCCATACAAGATAACAGGAATGAAAAGAGTCTCAAAGAGGATTTTTTTCTTATCCCATAGACAAAGGTCTGCTAATTTACAATTATTTTCAAGCCTATAATAAGCTTTCCACCCTCCATTTATCCTTTTCTCAATGCTATAGTTCCAATTGAGCTTGTGATGAATATAAATTCCAAGATACTTGTACGAAGACACTTCATCCAAGATATTATTGTCATATACAAAATTATCATAGGTGATCTTTTTGGATTTAATGATCATAACCTTCGTTCTGTCAGTGTTCACAGTCATGCATGTACTAGAGCAAAAGTTCTTGATGATTCTAAGTTTCTTACTAAGGTCATAGGGATTCCTTGCCATAAGAATAATATCATCAGCATAGAGAAGAAGGATGATTACTATACTAGCAAGAGTTGGTCCAACACAACCCGCGGTTTCCAAACAAACTTCTACTTTGTTAATGCAAATGCCCAAAAGGATAGGGGATAGGGGAAAAACTTGATTGACTCCCATATTGCAGTGAATTTCTTCTAACCAACCCTTAGTGCTCCTAAACTTGGCAATAATGTTTTCATATGACCTTACCACAACAAATCTAAGACTGAAAGGAAAATTTAGCTCTTCTAACCTATTCCAAAGGTTGGTCCTAGGCATAGTGTCAAAATATTTCCTAAAGTCAATGAAACAACAAAGGAGATTGGTTTTATTGTTTCGACACTCCTCTGCAATGATCGTAAGTTTGATAAGGTGGTCCACATTTGAATGATAACCTATAAAATCAGTCTGAACTTTAGCTCTTTTAATGTCGCTTTCTAGCCATATATGCCTATCTTCTTTTCCAAAATACTTCCATATGGCTTGGATAAAATGGGGCTAATCATAATGGTCCTATAATTAGAGGGATTGATTTTATCCCCACTTTTAGAAATAGGTACAATGAGGCTTTGAGTCCAAGGTTTAGCGAAGCCCTGCTTGACTAATAAATTGAAGATCTTGTGTATGTGGGGGATCAAAATAGGCCCTCCATTTTTTAACATTTTAGCTTGGTAGCCATCGATGTCCTTAGCTTTCCCATTTGCAAGCCACTTAACCCGAATATTTATGTCTTCTATAGAAAAAACATCATCTTCTGTAGAAACATTTGGAATTTTGTCCAGGACATTACAAAATGCATAAAGATTTTTTAAGGTAGGAATTCCAATCTGTCAGGGGAATCATAGAATTTTCTTTAGTTTTACAAGTCAAAATTTACCTCCAAAATTTCTTTGGATCTAGCTTAGAAAGGTGCAAACGATTCTCTTGCTTTCTTTTTATGCAGTGTCTTTTTTTTTTTATAATTAGGGATTTGTATCTATTATTCTTATCATATTTCAAAGACTCATTACATGTATCCCTAATGTATTTTCTAGCAAGTTTACACTCGGTATCATACCAAGGGTTGGAAATTCTATTCTTCTTTTTACACAACACTTCGATATAGAATTATTTTATGGAGGTAGAGAGTATTGTTGTAAAATTATGATAGATGTATTCAATATTTTTTAATATGATAGAAGATTCAATTCAATGTTTAAGTCCTTTAAAAAGAGATTTTCTTTATTTTTGTCAAAAAGTAGATGCCTTTGGTTACTAGATTTATCTTCAAAGGGGTTTTTGTGCATGGTAAAGTTTAGATTTAGGGTTAAAGGTTTATGGTTAGAGTCATACTCATGGTCGTTTAAAAGGTCAAAATTTACTATTTGGTTGTAAACAGGGATATCTAATATCACATGGTCCACAACACTACTACCCAACCCATGGATACAAGTCATTTGGTTATATTTTGGCCACTTCATTAGGCCATTACAAATGATTATATCTTGAGAACTGCAAATCTTGATTAGCTTAGTACCATATAAATTCTCGATCAAGTCTTTCGAATTTCTCTTGTAACTATTAGCTAAAACAAGGTCCTCGTCTAGCTACAGAGGATTAGGGTTGGAATCATTGCTTAAAACAATAGATTGATTAGTTGCAATTATAGCATTAAAGTCTCCTAGAAGGAGGATACTACCTTTATTTCTCACACTGTAAATATCTTGTTCTAAGATTTTATAGGGAGAATTTTTATCTAGATTGTTTTTTGTATGAAAGGTAGAATTAATAGGTGCAAAATAACAAATTTCTATATACATCTTCTTAGTATTAACATTTGAAATCTCCACCCAAATGCACTAATTGAGAGGGTCTTTTTTATGAAGACGAATGCGAAGAGAAAGTTTGTTCTTATGTAACAAGTTATGCCTCCAACCACTCTATGGGATGATTTGGTTATAATTATATTTAAAATTAATTTATTTGTTATTTTATTAGTTGATGTTTTAGATGCAGTTAATTCTATATGATTTAAAATAAAATTAATAAACATAACAAAAATTAAAATATTGGATTATCTATCATTAATTTTTATTATTGCCATTATATTTCTGGCCTAACCAAGATATAGAAACACAAAAAAAAATCCTAGCATATTACTTTACTCCAATTAAGATTTTGATAATTTTATTAGGACTCCAATACATATCTACACCATTGATCGTCGTAATTTGCATTTTGATTGGAGAAGTTTTCGCGATGACATGCGAGAGTGAATTCACTTGCAAGGAGTAAGTTGGCGTTCATAATAATCAGCTTTTGCAAAAGCAATGGATTGAATTAATAATCATTGTGCTCTTGGAATGGATATTTCTTGTAATGCAACTTCTCACATAAGTTTATAGGGACCAAGTTGAAATTACAAAGTTGAAGAAACATCCTGAAACCAAAAATCCTTTAGAACAATTGGAATATGCTTTGAGAAGGTCATATGTTCTTTTCGACAGTCTAGAGGAGATGGAAGATTCTTTTCGACAGTCTAGAGGAGATGGAACAAGGTCATATGTTCTTATCAATAGTTTCCATAATAGAAGCTATGCGTGTTTGTTATTAATTGTGATAAGTGGGAATTCTACGCTATATGGCGTTTTATTAAACTTCTCTCGTTAAAGTCTAGTTTCTATGTGGTGATATGATTTCTATTTCTATGTGGTCATATGATACACTTATGCGTTTGTTTATGTATTTTTCCATGGTTTATTTCCATTTTGTTACAAGATGTGATATGTTTCCATGGCTTTGTTTTCATTTTGTTGACAAGATCTAAATTATCATGGAAATTCATATGCAATTACAAAAAAAATGTGGGTAACATAATTATTATCAAATCTACCCCTTTTCCTATGGACCACCTTTATTCTCTTTCTATGGTTTACTTCTTTTTACATTTGTCTTTGAATCTAGGCTTAGAGCTCTTTGTATTTCATAATCTATGTTAGGCCAAAGGCTTAGAGTTTATTGCTCTATTTTTGTTTTTTTTTCTACAGGTTGAAAACATGTTAAATGGAGTTGCTAATATTCGTCTACAAGTCCGAATCAAAAAATAATTTGTGTTCCTTTCTTCAACCCCCTAGCTATGGATGAAGAAAAGAAGGAAGGGTGAGTGGTGGAAACAACATTAGTAACAAATACAATGATATTGATTATTTTGAGAACGACAAGAATACAAGAATATAACCGATATATTACAAGGAAATACACAAAGATAATGTGGAGAACACAAAAATATAGTGAAAAACAACTTATATTAATGAACAAGAGAGAAAAACACTATAGAACACAAACTAGCAGAATGGGGTAGCCTATCTTTGAAAATAAAGAGATGTTGGCTACACTTCATTTGTAAGAAGCTTTACATCACACTCCATTGCATGTTTAAAGGGCTTCCATCACCTCAATTATATATGAGAGAGTGAGAGGAGAACACTTCCCATGATGCATGTGGGATAAATTGGATTAATTTTATAAAATTCCATAGGCATGTAAAACACTAGGACTTCCCAGGCGGTCACCCATCTCAGTACTACTCTAGCCTGAGCACACTTAACTGTGTAGTTCTAATTGGATCTGGTGCATTAACACTATGTTGTAGGCATGTACATAAGACCACTAGGAAATCACTACATGATGTCTGTAATTAACAAATGAAGATGACATTACATTACTTTCCCCATCAAAAGGGTGAATATCATGGTTTATCAAAACCACATGCTCACAATCGTGATTCAGTGGAAAAGGTAGATGGCCACTAAGATCCATCTGGATCATTCCTCCCCCCCATAGGAAGCAATGGTACCCATTGTGTCAAGTTCCCTTAGGAGATCGGGATACTTCTTCTAAATATGAAGCTTGGTGCGTTGCTTGCCTTACTGAAGAAGTTGTCCTTCTTAGCTTGTTGAAGGCTATGATGAATCTGTTGCTGGAGGGGTTGGATCCATTCGACCAATCTAGATACATGATTTACCCGAGTGTGGGAGGAATCCGTCAGTGAAGATGCAACATGAAGAGTATGAAGGGTTATGTTATAACCTTGCTTGACCGTGTAGTGTGGAGGCACCCCCGTAGGTGAAGCAAGAACATCTTGGTACTCTTCTACAATCTTTTCAATCTGCTTTTGTTGAATAGAAAGGTATTGGGATGAGTCTTCAGTGGTTGCAATGTCTTTCTATTCACCTTCTGATTAGATTGT
>ML814709.1:29239-48201 GCA_009831015.1 Picea engelmannii
TCGAATATTTCCTAAGACACACCAAAACCAAAATTTTTCTCAACTGTAAAAACTCAAAAATGACTTGAAGATACTACTGAAAGCTATGATATCCACCCAAAACTCGGCCGAAAGGACGGTTTCATTTTGGGAGTTAACACTTTTGACTACCACTATTGACAATGAAATGAAGCAGAGCCCCCTTTACCAACATCTATGAGTGAAAGAGGCGTTCCCCTTCCTCTGGTTCTTTTGGTTTGCTTGGTTGGAATTTGGTGGTAGCGACAGTGGCATTAGATTCAACATCGATAATCAGCTTCCCTCTATCTAGATTTGATTCAGAGTTAGAATATTCCTCTTACTCAAAAGCTTTCAGCTTGGCCACAAGTGACTTACTCGAGCGACATTCTTCGATGTTGTGCCAAGGGATTTTATGGTACTCACACCACTTTCCTGTGTCCTTCTTCGACTAGTTTTCTTGAGAGTGGCCATCTTTTCTCGGTCCCTTGTTTTGTGGGTTGGGGCCAATTTTTCCCTGCTTCGGCTATGAGAAGTTTGTATATCCAAAATATTGCCTCGTGTTCTTAAATTTATGCTCGATCTTGACAACATATCTATAAGCCACACCTAATGATGCGATGTCCAAAAACTCCATTTCTGTTTGAATGTATCTATGCAAACAACCACAATATTTCATCACTAGATGTCGTTCAGAGTCTTTGATACCCAATTTGGTGTGCAAGGTATGGAAAATATTGGTGAAATCTGGTATTGTTCGGTCCCTTTCCTGACGTAAAATGGTCCATATTGTGCATTGGTCCTCATAGCTTCCAACAGGGTAGTAATATTCTTTAATGACATCCCTAAAGGAATCCCATGTGGGGGCGACCACAAACATTGCATGTTCCTCTATGGACCTTTGCTAAGAGTAAGTATCCCACCATCCCTTACATGGGGGACAACCATGAGGAGTGCAAAAGTAATCATTTCCCTATCGAAAAAATTGTGGACTGAAAAATACCCTTCAAGCAGATTCATCCATTTATCTACAACATTCGCATCCATCAGTCCTTCAAATAATGGAATATTAAAATTTACTTGTACCTTGAAGGGGGTTGTGTGGCCTCGTGATGAAGATGTGTCTCCTGTGGGTAGTCGCCAAAGGAGTTGTGCAAATTTGTCTATCATTTCGTTCCTTTGTCATGCAAGGGCTTCCTCGGGAAACAATTTAAAAGGATCTCCTGCTCCATCATCTTTCTTCTCGTCCCCCATGAGTTGTTGTTGGGCTTGGAGCGACCAATCTTGGAAATACTCGACTGGTTCGAGTCCCAACTTCTTGTACCCAGATCTTGTCGGGGACATGCACAAAGAAAAACAAATGAAGAGAGGATCGCTTTGATACGACTGATCCAGATTTATGAGAGGAATAAAATAAATAGCATATTGAATACAATAACAAAGAGATATGGAGAACAAAAACATGTATCTAGTGAACAATAACTTCTATTGAATAAATAAAATAGGTTGAAACTGTAAAACTGTAGAACTGAAAACAACTTGCTCAAATGGTGGTGGCTATCTCTGAGAAGAGATGTGGCTACTGCGCCCATTCATATGAGAAAAATGATTACAATGCAGCTCCAGAGGCATTTTTAACATTACTCATGAATGTCAAAACCCTATACATCCAAAAAGCTTACCCTAGGAGATGAAACGTCAAAAGTTATGTAAGCTCAAATGGGTAAGTTGGTACCTCAACTTCCCGGGGTTGTAACATTTGCATATGACCTTCGTTTTAGGTGTGTGATACCCCATTGGAAAGGTTTTTTCGAGAACTACACATTATGTTGTCAAAATCCAACTCTGTCTACAGTTTTATTGAGGCAAGCCAAAAAAACATTGTTTAGGGCCCCAAAACGGCCTTGGAAGTACAAAAAGATTTACTGACATGGAAACTTCCAAAATAATCTAGTTTGAATAGGTGGGCGACCACCAATATCCACCTGGATGCTGTGTAGGGATTCAGTGTAACAACCATAATCTTCTAAACATCATTAAGTTTCATAAATATTTTATGAAAGTAAACTGAAACAAAACTTCATAGCATGATATTGACTTTTATAACAGCAACTTCAGTAACTTAGAGTTATCAATAAATACTAAATTCATGGAAGAATGAAATAAATACATAACTTAACAAGCACTTGGATCTGATGCTAATTTCTGTTGCCTCTTTGCCTTGCTGCTGCCGTTCTGCTCCCTGCTACACACATCGGCCCTGTCACAAACAGGAAAATAACTGCCCAAAACTACTGTCCTCCCTGCCAACTAGGAAAACTACCTAGCTCCAGGATATCTACGGATATCTTGGCCCTCCGTGCCCAAAACCTCCAGCAACCCGGTGCCTCCCCGGATAAATCTCAACCAGGAACTCTACTCCTTTCTCACAGCAAGCCAACAGTCCACAAAATACAATAGTGCACAGAAAATCGTTGCTCACAACAAAACACAACCGTCCAGAGGCTCTCTGCTCACGGAAAAACATAACCGTCCAGAGGCTCTCTGCTCACGGAAAAACACAATAGTTCTCTGCCAATACAGTCGGCTCAGCAATTCCAGTCCACAACATCCATTCCCCCCTCCCTCCGAATGGTGCACACATCCCCCTCTTCCCGTCCCTTATTCCTCCCTGCCGAATCACGCATTTACTTCACAACCACCCCCGTCCTCCATCCTTCGTCCCTTCATTAATATTTTATCATCTCGGGATTTCTGGGCTTCTCGCCCTGCATACGCCACCCTCTACTGCATACGCAATTCATGTTATCTCATTTTTTTTTTTTTTATCTCTTAAATTTATGTCACAGGTCATTAAATGTGATCTTCAGTTAGATTATTATTACTTAGTTAATCCTCAATCATTTCTTTAATTAAATCTTACTTAATAATCTTTAATCATTTATTCAATTAGGGTCGTTACATACACCCTCCCTTCAAGAAACTTCGTCCCGAAGTTAAGGTATCTGATGTTACAAAGGAAAAGGGCATGGTTCATACATTCACAGCAAATAACTAACAATATCAGTAAGTAAATCAAGAAGTCCATACATACTAATGTATATGTACAAGGAATGCATGTGTAGCTAGTACATGCAAACCTCGTGCATGTACTAATAATCAAACTGTCATTCTTTAATAATTTACGTATGCATTCAATCTAGTCAGCAAGACTAGTCTTTTATAAAAGACAACAATCATCAATTGTTTGAGAAATTCTTTAATCACAATTATCCAGTTCAATCATTTATTTTAAACAACTGTGGTTTAGTTACATCATAATGAATATTCATATATACACATTTTTCTTCATCAAATTCCACCACATGACAAATCTCCATAAAGTCTCAACTATTCCACTCATCCTTCCTCCCTAACCTACTTCCAACTCCATTCCTATCTGTCCTCTGCTAGACTATCTTGGAGCGTCAGCTATACTGACCCAACTCCAAATAGAACCGTTAAGTGGAAGTGCCGCTATCTCGACCAAGCTTCCCTAGCAGGCAACTGGCAGTCATCATCACATGACCCGGGGAGTGTGACTAGCACCGTTCTCCCATGACTTCAAGTTTCAGAGGATACACGGTGGGAAATGCCTCCACCCCTCCTAATCAGATCTAGGGTTCACCCCTACGATGGCCCACCCTACAATGGAGGATACACGATGGGAAATGCCTCCACCCCTCCCAATAGAACTAGGGTCAACACCCTACAATGGAGGATACACGGTGGGAAATTCCTCCACCCATCCCAATAGAACTAGGGTCAACACCCTACAATGGAACATACAGGGGCATCGTGTTGCTCTGATACCATATGTAACAACCATAATCTTCTAAACATCATTAAGTTTCATAAATATTTTATGAAAGTAAACTGAAACAAAACTTCATAGCATGATATTGACTTTTATAACAGCAACTTCAGTAACTTAGATTTATCAATAAATACTAAATTCATGGCAGAATGAAATAAATACATAACTTAACAAGTACCTAGATCTGATGCTAATTTTTATTGCCTCTTTGCCTTGCTGTTGTCGTTTTTCTCCCTGCTACACAGATCATCCCTGTCACAAACAGGAAAATAACTGCCCAAAACTATTGTCCTCCCTGCCAACTAGGAAAACTACCTAGCGCCAGGATATCTACGGATATCCTGGCCCTCCGTGCCCAAAACCTCCAGCAACCCGGTGCCTCCCCGGGTAAATCTCAACCAGGAACTCTACTCCTTGCTCACAGCAAGCCAACAGTCCACAAAATACAATAGTGCACAGAAAATCACTACTCACAGCAAAACACAACCGTCCAGAGGCTCTATGCTCACAGCAAAACACAATAGTTCTCCGCCAATACAGTCGGCTCAGCAATTCCAGTCCACAGCATCCATTCCCCCCTCCCTCCGAATGGTGCGCACATCCCCCTCTTCTCGTCCCTTATTCCTCCCTGCTGACTCACGCATTTACTTCACAACCACCCCCATCCTCCGTCCTTCGTCCCTTCATTAATATTTTATCATCTCAGGATTTCTGGGCTTCTCGCCCTGCATACGCCACCTTCTACTACATACGCAATTCCTGTTATCTCATTTCATTTTTTTTTTTATCTCTTAAATTTATGTCACAGGTCATTAAATGTGATCTTCAGTTAGATTATTATTACTTAGTTAATCCTCAATTATTTCTTTAATTAAATCTTACTTAATAATCTTTAATCATTTATTCAATTAGGGTCGTTACATTCAGGATAGCCCCGGAAGTGCAGAACCCACAATTACAAATAAATGCCATCATTACAGAGAAACATGATGAACTAAAAACTGTCAAAATGAGCCAATTGGAATAGGTGGATGGCCACCAATATCCACTTGGATTAGTGGTGGATAACTATTGTAATTAGTTTTTATTTAAGATTTGATAATAGTTTGCTTGTTAATTTGGTAATCTTTTCATAGCTAAAAATCAAGAAAATTGTTACAATTAATTATTAATAAATGGCATAAACATGTAACTTGTAATATTTGTAAAAAATTAGAAATTTCTTTTTGTCATTGTTTTTTCTTGCTTGAATCTAAATATGCAGATAGGTTTTGTTTTTTCTATAGTACCATTATGTTCTTTCATACTTGCATGATCTAGAGGCTCCTTGAATTCATAACTTGTTAATGCATTTTTGCTCAGTAGGTAAATGTTTGAACATCTTAATTGTTTGAATAAAAACTTTCTATATAATATTTCATTATTGTCAGCTTAGCTTCTTAATGCATTTTTGCTCAACCTCATAAGTAAATGCTTGAACATCTTAATTGTTTGAATAGAAACTTTTTATATAATAGTTCCTTATTCTCAACTTAGCTTGTTACGCTATTGCTTTTAAAGTTCTACTTCACTATTTTATTCTTATGATTTTATAACTTTGAATTTCAAGTAAGCTATATGAATGAGTTGACTTAGAAAAATATGTAAAGGTTAAATCTGTAAAGTAATATGTATATTGTTTTCCTTTTTAAATGTATTTTTTTCTAACTTTTAGAATTCTGAATTCCAAGAAAGGTATATGAATGAGTTGACTTAGAAAAATATATAAAGGTTAATCCGTCCACATGTGAGGATAAGACCAGAGTGATCATTTCAATCGATCATATAGACAAATAACATAATTTAGTTTTATACATTTTGTAAATCAATTTTGACATTTAACATAATTTAGTTTTATGCTTTTTGTAAACTAATTTTGACCTCTAAGGAAAAAGATTGCCCTCCCTCCATCATGAGTATTAAAACAATAAAACAATGGCAACATAAATTTATAAAATTTATAAAAAACAATTAAAAAAAATTATTAAATGATTTTTGAAAACCTGAGATAAAAACTTTGTAAAACTCATACAAAGTAATAGGAAGTAGTTGATTTACAATAGGGACTTCTAAGAATAGAGTTGAGTTTAACTCAACTTTCAACTATCAGTCAACGGTACTTGACTTCGATTAGGGACTAGTAAGAATAGAATAGAGTTTAACTCAACTTTCAGGACAGAATCTTAGGAGCGGAAAGAAAATTTAGAAACCCTCGTGGCTCCAGTCTTCCGTCCGCTGGAAGAGAACTCCAGCTAAATCTCTTGGCCTTCAATCCCGGATTACGCTTCCAAACAAGTAGACAGTGGAAGAAGACGGGGCGTCCTTTTCCAAAGGCAGACAGAAATCTTCTGCGGCGAACTTCGCAGCGCCGGCTTGAATTTGCGGCGGAGATAGAGAAGAAGCGCAGGGAAATGCCGGCGGGGAGTAGGGAAAATTGAACTTGGCCTTAGATCCTCGCAGGCAATATACGGCAAAGTCGTAGGCGCGGGCAGCCTTTTCCGGGGTGTCGTAGGATCCCAGCCAAATTCTTCCCCTGGAATTGGGCATTCGAATTTCCGACACCCATTTCCCCCATTTTCTCATCCGGATTCCCATGAAGTGCCGTAATTTCAGTGAATGGTTTTCGGATCTGCCGTGGCCGTTTTGATATGGCGAGGGTTTAGCCATGTCGGGGAATTCGTGGCGTCGAGCTTGTGAAGTTTGAAGAGGAAGAGGAAATATTTGCATAAACGAACGAGGAAGAGACTGTCAAAGCAGATAAGGGGCACATATATATAGAAATAGTGTTGAGTGCGTAAGGATTTTGTGTAGTACAGCTGACCGAAAAGATATCCATGCTAACATGGATTGGAATTTGACGAGTAAAATTTCTCTACTCGTTAACTCTCTTACGCGGAAAGAGAAGACTGAAGAATAGTGAATTATAAACATGCAAACAGGGTTGGAATTTGACGAGTAAGATTTCTCTACCCGTTAACTCTCTTACGCGGAAAGACTGGAGAATAGTGAATTATAAACATGCAAACAGCGATGGAATTTGACGAGTCTACGCGGAAAGACTGGAGAATAGTGAATTATAAACAAGCAAACAGGGGATTGGAATTTGACGAGTAAAATTTTTCTACTCGTTAACTCTCTTACGCGGAAAGACTGGAGAATTGACGAGTCAAATTCCCTTACTCGTCAATTCTCTTCTCGAAATTTGGCGAGTCAAATTCGTCAACTATCTTCCCTTTTCGTTAAAATTGTCAAAACGAGTGTCAGATTTGTCAGTCAATGTGATGAGCTGAATTTGATGAGTTGTTTAGTATGATGAGCTGAATTTGATAAATGGTTTAGTAGTGAAATTTTTATTATTATTATTAATATATAATTTGATAAAATTTAATATTATTATTATTAGTTTTTGAAGTAGGATTATAGTAATGAGTTTGTTATTGATTTGACATTAATTTTATTGACTAATCAGTTTGATTATAAATTAAATAATTTTTCAAAGTATAATATTGTTATATTGATTTTTTTTTTTTTTTTAAATTCAATCATTTTTTAACAATATGATTGGCGAAGATTAATTAATTAATTAAGGATTGAATTTATTAATCATAATCCCTATAAGACTCTAGGCCTTTGCAATTAAAAATTTAATTAAGCCTAAGTTTAAGTTAGTAAGAAGACTAAAAACTAACATTTTTTCGAACAAAAAAAAGCTCTTGGATGCGTTCGCTCTAACTCTGAGACTAGGGTTCGCTCTTAGCCGCCTCCATGGATGCTCAGGGAGGAGGGGAGTCGTCGCCCCCTCCCTCTCCTGCCACCTCCTTTTGAAAGCTCGTCGCAGCCTGCAGTAAGAAGCTTCCACCTTCAGATCCCCCAAGCTTCGTAAAGAAACTAGACGCCGTCCCGGAGATCGATCTTCCCCCTGACCACCCAATGAAGGTCGCAATTTCCCTTTCAGAACGAGGCCTGGTAGGTCAATTCATGGGACTCTGGCCCTCAGCCAGAACCACAGACAACTGGATCCAAAGGATCTGGAGGTCGCTAATAACAAATAGTGTAACGTGCTATGCGGTTGGGAGAGGATATTTTATCTTCGAATTCATCTCCCAGGAGGACAGAGATCTAATCTTTAGAAATGGACCGTACTTCATGGGCACCCAAGGGATCTATTTGAATCGCTGGACCCCAAGCTTTGATCCAGCCTCAGAAGTGCCCAAAGACATCCCCGTCTAGGTTAGACTACCGAATCTGCCAATACACTGTTGGAATCCCTCCTCGCTTCAAGCAATCGGAAATGGATCGGGACATTACAACGACAGAGCGGACCCAAAAGACCAATACTCCTGCACAAGGATATGTGTGGAAGTTGATCTGGAGGTAGGTCTACCGGAAGCGATAAAACTAAAAGTTGGGGATTGCCAACACTTCCAAAAGCTTGATTACGAGCAGTGTCCATTCAAATGTAGAGGTTGTCATGAATACGGCCATTTCCAAAGAAACTGCCCAAAAAGTCTCAATATAGAGAAAGCAGGGGATGAAGGCTGGCAACAGGCTCGGAAAGGGAAAACCAAAACAAAAGGACCAAGAAGCGAAAAGACAGCCCCAACGCAAGCCAAGAACCCAGGAAGCAAAGAGAAGGAGAACAACTTCAGTATCTTGGCTCGGGAAACTGACGATGAGACAACAGAACCAAGTAAAGATGCCCAAGTGGAAGAAACAAGAGGAAACCAGACCCCTGCAGACAAAGGAAATCAATTGATGACAGAAGAAGAGGAGCAAAAAAAATCCCCCCAAAGGATGGAAGCAAGTCAAGGCATAAAGGAAGGGGAGATCTCGTCAGGCAGCGACTCAGAAGGCGCAAGCGAAGCTTAGGCCACCCCAAAGAAAACAGGAAGAGGCAGGAAAACCAAAAAAGCAGAAAGAGACCAGGAAACCTACAAAGACGTCCTAAAAGGTTCACAGCCAACTATCAAGCAACTGATCAGCGTTCGGCAAACTAGAAAGCTATCCAAAGCTTCCCAAGGAGGCCATTCCTCCCCCCACGGTAATTGATGAATCTAATCTCCTGGAATTGTAGGGGTTTTGGTAGCAAAAGGAAAGAGGAAGCACTCAAGGATATTATCAAAGCTTCGAAAGTAGACATTCTACTCTTCCAGGAGACCAAGATGAGTTAGCAAGACTCCCTCAAAGCTTCATTGAACGTATGGAGAAACAGCCAAGGAATAGCCGAAAACGCCAGAGGCGCCTCAAGAGGGCTCTGCACTCTGTGGAACGCCACCAAAATAGATCTGATCATCTCAGACATATGCATGCACTGGATTCACACCAAACTCCTCCACAAATATTTGGGATATCTAGTAAGCCTCTTCAATATCTATGTACTGCAACATATAGAGGAAAAAAAACACTGCTGGGAAACCCTAAAAGACTTCTTACAGCAAAATGAACTTGACAATATCATTTTAGGAGGGGATCTAAATGTAACCCTGGCCCAGGAGGAAAAAAGAGGGGGAACCACTGTGAGAGACCCAACTAGAGAATGGGTGGAAGATCTAATCTCAGCCTGGCATCTAGTAGACATCAAACTTGCCAAAGGCCTCTACACGTGGACTAATAAAAGGGTAGGACCTGGGCATATTGCTGCCAGGCTAGATAGATTCCTCATCCAAAGCTCCTTCTTGTTACTGGGGCTCACAACCGCCTCAGAGATTCTTCCTCATAGTGTTTCAGACCACAAGCCCATCCCCTTAGAAATCAAGACCGACCAAGTCCAAGGACCCATCCCTTTCAGATTTAACCCAACATGGATCCAAGACAAAGACTTTCTTCTTCTTGTATCCAAAACTTGGACCAACATTGTTAAGGGCTCAACTTTTTATGTTTGGGAAGAGAAACTAAGAAGGCTAAAGACAGCTCTAAAAACTTAGGCAAAGGGCCAAGCAAACCCAATCACCTCTCGCAAAGAAGCCCAAAAGCAACTTGAGAACCATCAGCTAGAAATGGAAAACAAAGAGATCACACAAGAGGGCCTGCAACACAAGGACCGTCTTCAAAGACAATGGCACAAAGCCTCCAGAGAGGAAGAATGTTATTGGAGGCAAAAATCTAGAAGCCTTTGGCTGAAAGAATGAGATAAAAATACAAGCTACTTCCACAAGCAAGCGGAGGCAAGGAAGCACTATAAAGCAGTGACAGAAATTTAGGTTCAAAATAACATAATTTCAGATCCAGAAGGCATAAAACAAGCAGCCTTTGAAACCTTTGAAGCACTCTACTCAAATCCGCAAGGGACAGTCATAGACCCTCAGCTGTACCCTCTCTCCATTATTCCAAACCTCATCAAGGAGGACATCAACATCAGGTTGATTAAGGAAGTAACGCAGCGGGAAATAAAGGAGGCTCTGGACCAAATGAACCTAGACAAGGCCCTAGGCCTGGACGGTTTCACTGCCAGATTCTATCAACAGTGCTGGGAAATAATAAAATCTGATCTCACCAAGATGATCCAAAAATCGCAAATGAGCAACAACCTTGGCGGGAGCACAAACTCGGCCTTCCTGGCGCTTATCCCGAAAGAGAAAGGAGCAGTCACCTTCAAACGCTTTAGGCCAATCTCCCTCTGCAACACAAGCTACAAAATCCTCACCAAAATTATAGCCAACGGAATCAAAACAATCCTCCCTCTTATCATCCCAGAAAACCAGGGAGGCTTCATCAAAGGCAGGCATGTTGCAGATAACATCATCCTAGTTCAAGAGGCCCTTCACTCAAGCGTCCGGAGAAAAGACAAAGGTATGATAATAAAACTTGATTTCGCCAATGCCTTTGATAGAGTTAGACACAGCTTTTTATTTGAAGTAATGAGAAAGTTTGGTTTCGATCCGTCCTTTGTAAAATGGATTAAAACTTGTATTGGATCACCATGGATAGCCCCCATGGTGAATGGAAAAGTAACAAAGTTTTTCCAAGCCACCAGGGGCTTAAGGCAAGGGTTCCCCCTCTCGCCCCTCCTCTACGCAATCCAAGCTTCAGTTATAAGCTATCAACTGGAAAATTTCCAAAATCAAAACAACCTTCAGGGGTTAAGAATAGCGCAAGGGGTGAAAGACATAAATCATGCACAATTTGCAGACGATACTCTGTTGTTGGGAGGTGCAAGCCCTATAATAGCAAAGAAGTTTAAGGAGGAGTTGGAAGCTTACACTGCAGTCTCAGGAAGTGAAATAAGATAGGCCAAAAGAAAAATTTATGGATGGAATATTACGGCAAATGAAATGTTGAGAATTACCAGAGTTCTGGGGATGGAAGGGCATACCAATTGGGAGGCTTTCAAATACCTGGGAATCCCTATTTTCAAATCTACCCCAAGAGCCTCACATTGGAACCAATTGATTGACAATCTAAAAAATAAATTTCCTCCTGGGGGGCGAACTGGCTAAATCTAGCAGGGAAAGTTGTCCTAATTAAAGCAGTTATGGCCAACATACCCATCTATCAGAGCTCGTTGCTTTTAGCCCCTGCCACCACAATTCAAAAAATCGAGGCACTGCAAAGACGTTTCCTTTGGGAAGGAGGAAAACAGACAAAAAGGAAAATGCATCTGATAAATTGGGAAAAAACCTCTAAACCTCTCTTGGAAGGTGGTCTCAACTTCAAAAAAACCCAAGTTCAAAACCTGGCCTTGGGGGCAAAGTTGCTCTCGATGATTGTCACCGGAAAACCAACTTGGAGAAAATTGGCACTTTGGAAAAAATACTTTAGGGGGGCAAGGGAATGATGCTTAGATTATCCATGTAGGGAATCAAAGGGTTCCCCTATCTTTACCCTCTGCAAAAAGGCCATGCCCCACTTCAATCCTCAACTCACCTGGGTGCCAAGAAATGGAAAGAAAATTAAAATTTGGCAAGATTCAATCATGGGAGAAACCCCCCCTAGGGCTGAGACAGGATCTGTTGCGCCTCAAGGACTAGATGAAAAGTCAAAACATAAATTCTCTCCTTGACATCTCAATCTGGGGGAATGACAAATACAAGACTTGGCAAGGATGGGGAGTGCTCAACAGACCCCCCGAATTAGAAAGGGATTGGAGCATCCTAAAGCTTTGTCTTCAAGGGAAAGCCCCCCTCAAAAAAAAAAGGAAAGGACGAAAGAGGTTGGGGAGGGAACTCCAAGCCCTACACCACAACAGAAGGCTACCGTCTCACTATAAACGCTCCCGATGTCCTGCCTAACCCGTCCATCTGGAAAGCAATTTGGCAGTCCAAGTCCATCCCAAAAATTGACATGTTTATCTGGACCCTTGCCCACAATAGCATCCAAACAGGGGAAAACCTCAAAAGAAGAGGATGGGAAGGCCCCTAGAGGTGTCCTCTTTGTCTACATGCTAAAGAAACTACAGACCACCTCCTTCTCAACTGTGACTACTCCAAATAAGTCTGGAAGATGGCAATAGGAACACAAAGTGACATCAACCTCCCCCCAGACACCAAAAGTCTTCTCCAACAATGGGACTCCAAATACCCGTTCAAGACTCATAAACGAAGCCAAGCCTATGCTCTATGGAAGGTCCTCCCAAAGTTCATCCTGTGGAATCTACGGCTGGAAATAAACAACAGAATCTTCAGAGACCGCAAAAGGAGCACAACCCTTGTGGTAACCAAAACTCACGCACTCTTCGGCGAAAGTGCACCTTACTTATGCCAGTCAAAAAACAACAAAACGCCAGAAGCAATAGAGGAACTTTGGTTGAATCAGTTTAAAATCCAAACTCATAATGGGATAAAGGCTAGCACCCCAAATCGAGAGGATTGGGAAATCAGGAAAGGAAAATAGGGTTTCGACAATTGGAAAACAAAGAGAAATGTCCATATCCTGTCCTTCGACGGGGCCTCAAAAGGGAACTCGGGCCTAGCAGGAGGAGGAGGGATAATTGAAAGCCCCACCGAAGCAACAACGATAAACTGCGCCCTGGGTTTAGGAATCGAAACCAACAACAGAGCAGAGGCCCTAACACTCTGGCAAGGGCGAAATCAAGCAAGCAGGCACAGGATCCAGGACCTGGTTATAATAGGCGACTCTAGAATGGTAATCAAAGCCATAATTCACCATTCTAAAACCCAAAGCGTGAAGCTCAATAACCTCTTGGACAAAATCCACCTCCTTCTTGGGAACTTCCGATCTTATAAGATCTACCATGTGTTAAGAGAGCTAAACGAAAGAGCGGATGCTAAGGCTAACAAAGGCACCCTCTTGGCACCGGGAAATTTGAAGGTAAATGGAACGTTATCCAGTGTGGAATTACCTTGATCCATGAAAGCCGCCCTCCACATTCAAAAAGGCAAGTTGGAGAAGCAGCAAGGAAAGATGGGAAAAGCGCTCAGATTAAGTCATGTCAGGACAAAGCTATTGGGCAGAGGGGACAAGGAAGGGTACCATGAGACAGCGGACTTCAGACAAGGAGGAGACAGAGAATCAACTTGCCCATATCTCACAGATTTAGCAAATCGGGTTGAAATTATGAAGGGGAAAGAACGAGGGAATAAATCGGAGGCGTCTCCTCAACCTCAAGCCACTCCTATGCAGAGACCTCTTGAGAAATTTCAACCGAAGCAACAGGGCGCAAGAAGAGGGGAAAGATATCAAGAAATGGCATCAAGCTCGGGCAACAAGCCAAGCATAGAAGAAAGACTAAAGGCGATGGACACAACGCTGGAAAACCTAAAGCAATTGTTGCAGTTCCAGTTGGACTTTCTCGAAAATCTGGACTCTGAAGCAGGCAGACGTCTTGAGAAGCTGGAAGAGGACATCTCCAGCACCAAAATTGGTTTTACTGAAGAGCTGGGCAAGATGCACAAAGAACTCAAGAATCCCAAGCAAGAATTCGAGGAAAGAATCGGCCAACTGGAGGTAAAAATGTCTCAGCTCAACAATGAATGGAAGCAAGACCCAAAGAACTAATCCAGTCACTCAGCAGGAAAGCGAGTTCAACTCATCTTCAACAAGATTGGCGTTTTGTATAGAAGACAATGCTGTAAATATATTTGTAATCGTTTAATTTTATGTTAGCATCTTTAGTTAAGGGTTCTGGCGTAATGCTTTTAGGAACATGAGGATACTCTAGGAAGGCAGGCGCTCAGTGAAGCACAACCCATTTTGTAATCGCACCAGTGGCAAGACCACCTTTTTTATAATCAATACCACTATCCGTTCTCGTCAAAAAAAAAAAAACAATATGATTGGCGAAGAACTTGAACCCCTTATTACAGAAGTGTCAGTTAGCATTTAATTCGGTCTTTAAAAACTAAACCCTATGGAAAGGTTAAAGATTTCTTACGAATTAGATATCTTGGCTTTGCGCGTGGATATATACACTTGTCTGTCAAATCTGCAGAGGAAATGGCGGAGCATAGCATGTAGACAATAAAAATCTCTTACAAAGCTTGACGGATCTTGACGTCTCTCTTCTCCATCAACTATTTTCACAAAGAGAATTTTTCCACGTCGCTACAATGTAATTTCTGGCAGTGTTATGCAAGCGGTTAACATAATTTAACACGTGCCTTCAATTTATTCTTGGCAGTGCTATGCAAGTGGTTTGGATGCCATGATGTGGACAATAATTAGGGTAAATCTAGAGCAAGGAATATTGTGGAACAAAACCCACCATCGCAGAATGTCACATCAATATGAATACATTGCAATTCTAAACGCGAATAGTTTGAGAGGGTCCACAAAAAAATAATTGCGAGTTCTGGTTGAGCCTTTGGTATCTCATGGATGAGATTCGTATTTTTGCTAGGGGTGGTATTCAGAGTAGGGGTGGTGAATTTTATATTTTATTTTGGTGATTATATTTATTATATTTTTTAAATTAGGAATTTTTAACAATTTTATTTTATTGGAATGTTGTTATTATTGTTTTTTTTATTATATTTGGTTTCTTTTTATTATACCTGCCCAGGTATATAGGGTTTGATAGTGTTTTGATCACTTATTACTTTAAGTTGATCCAACAAAATTTTAGTTTTTTCAAAGGTTTTACATAGTAAATTGATTTTTTTATATTTTTTTTATTATTTAAAATCATTTTTCTCATATTTTATTGGTTGTTGCAACCAATTTCTTATTGAGGAGGGAAAAGATTTGAACTTTTTCAAAGGTTTCACATTATTAAAAATGTAGTGGATGGAGATTATTAAAATTATTAGTCCCAGCCAAAGCAGGACTATAGTAATGATTTTGTTATTGATTTGACATTAATTCCATTGACTAAGCAGTTTGATTATAAATTTAAACAATTTTCCAAAGTATAACATTGTTATATTGAATTTTTAATTTTTTTTTTTAAATTATGATTGGTGAAGAACTTGAACCCCTTATTATTGCATTTAATTCGGTCTTTAAAATTATTGGCACTGGGTCTTGGGGTGCACGAGTAGGCTCCTTTTATTAATGCGCTCTCAAACCTCGGGTACTCTGTGCGCTTGTATTCCCATAGACTTTGCCAACCATTTTACCACGCTAGTTGTTATGTGGCCAAGTTTTTATTCCCATAGACTTTGCCAACCATTTTACCATGCTAGTTGTTACGTGGCCAAGTTTGTATTCCCATAGACTTTGCCAACCATTTTACCACGCTAGTTGTTACATGGCCAAACAATCAGGGTGTACATCCATGTTTTCCCATACGGGGACTTTAGGTTATGCCAGGAAGAGATTACAGACCACTAGCTGGTTAGTTGACATTGAAATAGCTATGGCTTTGGCATATAGAGAACGTCACTATCATTGACACTGACACACATTTCGTTACATTTTGCATCTTTTGTTGTATCCAATAGATATATGTACTGCATGTGTACGAAAACAGAGGATACACGATCTTACCTAGCAAGGACTAGACTGCCATACAACTCTTGTTAATATATGATTTGATAAAATTTAATATCATTAAATTTGATGAGTTGTTTAGTTTTGAAATTTCTATTATTAATATATTAATAGATTTGATTTGATGAAATTTAATATCATTAAATCAACCATGATATATGAATAATATTATTAATAGATTAAATCAACCATGATATATGAATAATATTATTAATAGATCTAATTTGATGAAATATCAATTTTAATATCATTAAATCAAACATGACATAGATATCTAAGGTATATTGGAACACTGTTTTATTTCACAATTTTTTTTTAAATTATTATTTTTTTATATCAATTTAAAAATATATATATATGAAACTTAAGAATATGGTCTTCCTTGTCTACGACGAATGATCGAGACAAAAACCTTTTAATAATGCGAAGAAACCATACGTTCCAAAAATAATGAGATAATAATATACTAGCGATTGCTTTATATGGTGGAAAGGACACCATAAAATAGGATGTTGTTGAAATGTTAAAATGGGATATATATTATGAGGATTTTGAGGTTTACTCCGTAACTTTTTATTTAAAAAGTGTTATTTTAGGTAATGATATTTTTATGTATAAATTAAGATTTTTTTGATGGGAAAAAATGTAGATATTTCATTAGTAAGATGAGTGTAATTTTAATATGTAGTATGTTTGATAAGCGAGATGGGTGGTTGGATTTACTATCTGGCAATGTTAGTGAAGATGGTGTCATTTCTTAATCTAAACACTGTTAATTTGCACCTTGAACCTTGATGTTTGAAGACAACGTGCAAACCATTCTATCCATGTTTTTTTATTTGTGATGATAGCATCAATGTTTAGCAAAGATTGTAACCCGAGTCTTTAGCAAAAACCTTCCCTTCAAACAAAGTGCCCCCAAGATGACACACAAGCAAACATAAATAAAATATGCCACAAATGAAATTGACTAGAGGGAAATCAAGAAAATAAAGCATAAGCTAATTTAGTTGGGCTCGCCAAAATACAACAAAAACAAAGTCCAAACTGAGAGAATAAATTAGCACTGCCAAAGGGAAGCTAAGGGACATGCCATGTTGAGTAGAGCCTATAAATATCCCTAGGAAAACCTTCACCAAATTAGAGGTAGTAGAAAGAGAGGAGGCACTCTAAATCCATTGTTAAACTTCCAAATACCTTCTTGAGCTCTTCCTCCAATCCCACCTAGCCACATTGGAGTCGTTATTATCACCTCCATTCACAACCCTCTTCCTATTCTAGTGAAATCCATTTAAAAAACTCAAAGAAATAAATAAACACACACACACACACACACACACACACACATATTCCCTTCCATTGCCCTAGTGTACATGTGCGTTTTAACTTCCAAATGTCTTCTCAAGCTCTTCCTCCAATCCCACCTAGCCCCGTTGGGATTGTCATTGTTGCCTCCTTTCTCAACTCTCTTCCTATTCCATTGGCATCTTGCTAGCACTAGAAGTTACCTCCATATTGCGTTGGAGGTAAGCCCAGTACCCATCAGAGTTTTATGTCATAGGTTGGTTTTAAAGAGGTCAAATGGGCGCAAACTTAAGATGATATCGTTTTAACTCAGAAAATTGGACTGGTATGCACATGTAGGTGAGGTCTTAATTAACTTCAGTTAGTAAGTTGGAATAAGGGTGAATAGAGGGAATACTTTGGTGAGGAGAGTGTAGAGGTCTCTTGTAGACATCAGGTCTTCCAACAGCCTAAGGAGGAAAAGCTTCAAATACAAGATCCTCTTGGATTCAAAACTTTAGGAAACTGAAGAACATAAATAACAGCACTGCAATCAAACATACATTACAATACAGTCAAAACAATCCATGTGAATCCTTCAATCATGGACACTTCAGTATCAGAGGCAAATAGGATGAAAAAGAAGCTGACTTTCATTAAACAAGAAGTCTCAGATCAAAATACATAACCAGAGAACCATAGTTCTTTATCAAAAGTTTTACAATAAGGGAGCGTAGCTCAACCATTGACATGAAAAAATATCAAAACTGAGTATATATACTCAAAATTGTTGCAACTACTAGGAGCGTGATCGGACCCCTGCATTCAAAGTTTCCAGTCGACACCCACTCCGTCAGACTGTGTAGGCCTCCTTATGTCAGACGTGAGATAGGCGCAGTTAGGCATTTTATAGGAAAATCTATCTAGGAGGAAGCTTCGGGTGGGCAGTCTGCCTTTATGGTTGATCTCTGCAACACTTTCCATTTATGGGGTGAGATGAGGTCTCAACTGCCGACCCCATATTCAATAAATTCCTTCATTGGGGTCAAGACGAGGCCTTATGCCCATGAATGTTTCTAGGCGGTTCCCACGACTTCTTCAAGTCAATCCTGACGCCTTGTGTAACACACCCACTATCATAATTTTTAAAATTTCGGATTAATCTCCCTCAAGTGAGAAATCTCCAGAAAACCGGCATTTGCGAAATACCAACCCCTGATGAAGATATCGGAATTCGGGGTTTCTAATGTCAAACTCATTCACCCCTATGACTCGCGTTCCTCCGAATTCTGATGCGCTCCTCACGGATTATCTCCCCAGGCCAAGCCTGTGGTTCACTGCCTTTACGGCCGTGGTCTTACCTCCTTTCGGGGCAACTCCTATCGGAGTTTCGGGTTTCCTGCTGTCGCAATTCACGAGTCCTCAGAACTCGCGATTCTCCGATCCCCGATATGCCCCTAATGCATTAGCCCTCTAGGCTAGCTCCGTTCTCATGTGACCTTCTACCATATGTCCACCACTCTATAAATACCCATCGGGGTTTCGGGGTTTATGATGTTGCGATGCACATGCCTTCGCAAATTCCGATTCCCCGATCCCCGATGCCACTTGGCGTGAACTCATGGCCAAGCTTGATCTTCCGACATTTGTCCCTTGTTCCGGCACCTATGGCCCACACTCCTTATGATGGCGTGGAGTGACACCTGTCCTCCACTGGAGTGCTATAACTAGGGGACCGTCGCGTTTCGGGATTTCGTGATTCCTCCTGTCGTGAGTTTCTTGTCATCGAGAATCCCGAATTGCCGAACCCCGAACCCTCGGGATCTTCTGACACGCGTCCTCGTCATGAACGGCTCAGATCTCATCGGGAAATCGCGGGTCGCGATTTCCTGATGCACAA
>ML814709.1:71974-88622 GCA_009831015.1 Picea engelmannii
ACCTTATGGGAGTAATGTCTGTTTACAAACAAGTATAAAGAAACTTATGCCTAACCCTATGTTTGCAAGTATAAGTTTCAATAAAACGTTGAATGTCTTACATCCTTTTCTAATAAGCATTTGGTCGAATGAAGATTTAGTTATTCAAGATGGCTAGGACTCAGGGAAATCAAGGCCAAGGGGCATCATCACAAGGACCACCAATGTCGGCATTGCCACTACCATCACTCAAGCTAGCTCTCATATTGCGCTCCTTGGAAGCTATCAATGATACGTTAAAGGGGCGAAAGTTAGCAGATGTGGAAGTAGAGCCCCCTCCACAGGGAGTGGATAACCCAAAAGGGTCAAGGGAATCAGAGAGAGGACCTCCACCAAGGGACCTCACCAGAGAACTACAGAAAATCAAACTCCTAGAGTTTGCTAGGGGTCGTGCAAATGCATGGTTGGAATGAATAACAAGATGTTTTGCCTTGAGAGACTATGCTTCCATATGAAAGGATAAGATAATGATCTTTCAGCTTAGAGACAATGCCTTGAATTGGTGGGGTAATCTGGAGAGGAATTTGCACCTTACTCTAGACACCGTCTCTTGGGAGATTTTTGAGGAAATGTTTTGAAGAAATTATTTATCTGCTTACTATGAGGAACAATAGGTAGGAGCATTTCATGCTCTAATTAAGGGAAACTGAACTGTGAAAGAGTATGAAATCAGGTTCATGGAGTTAGTTAAGTACGTCTCATACATGGATACCAATCAAAGACAAACAAATCATTTTGTGTATGGGTTGAACCCTAAGATAAGGGCCATGGTGCGGATGTGGTGTTAGGATATTTAGAAACTTAGGAGTTAGTTAAGATCTACTTGGTATAATGTGTCATTAGATAAAAGTGTGTTTCTTTAGTATGAAATAGTATGCATTTGTAGTTAGAAAATATGACGGTCACGATATGTTCCCGACATAGAGTGATCTGACGGTTCATATTCTCCTCGATCTTAACGACCATTGATCCATGGATTAACACCTGATTGGTCCATGATATCTATTTAAAGAGCATGGAGGGTCATTTGCTGATGATCAATTGTGTGAAACTCGTAAAATATCTTTGTAATCTTTTTCTTTTGCATTAATAAACAACTCCAAGTGGCCACGTTTGTTGGGGCCGTGGATGTTTCCCTATAGGGGTTTTACCACGTCAAAATATTAGTGTGTTGATCTTGATCTGGTTGTGTGAGAAGTTATTGAAGGTGTTCGTCCTTTGCTGGAATACCTGCATTGTTGAACATGGTATCAGAGCTTGTTTGAAGACCCACTCCTATTGTAGATTGATATCGTGAAGCTGAGTTACGTCATCTCCATTTTCTGTCATTTTCGTACATTTATGGGTTGAGAGGATTGTTCCATTGCGTTCAGAGCACTCGTTTCATTCAAGAACACTTTTCGTTTCACTCGAAAAGCTTTCCGTTTGCCCAAGATACGACCATTTCAGTTAGATCTAGAGGTATAAAGTCTGAATACGCATTTTAAAATTTTTTGCAAATTATTATTTTGGTTTTATATTATTTGTTTCCAGGTTGCTACTCTTTTAGATCTGCGTATGCTCTTTTCCCTGCGCCTTGTGTGATCTCGGAAAATCATAAACATATAGGAAAAAGGTGCATCTTCCGGGTAAGCTAACTGAGATCTAACCCTTGTTGTCATCGAGAAGCAAAAAAACATTCTTGTGTGAAAAGACTTTTTTTTAACACGCTCTCCAAGGTCGTCTTCAACAACAACAACAACAACAATCCTCTTGCTAAACAAAACAATGTGTTTTTCTAGACCATTTGGTTAAAAGTTGCCTTATTAAGAAAGAGGTCTTGAGTTCAAGTCCCTCTTTTGTTACTTTTTTTTGAAAAAGTTTATGCTCAAATTGTAAAGTGTATTTTACTTCAAGTATAAAAGTGAATCACTACAAGTAGCTTTAATATTTTATTTTAGAGTTATTTATTTTTCATGCAACTTTTTTTTTATAAACTAACTTCATTGTAAAAATGATCCCCACTTCCCTTTATAAAAGTGGGTCACTTCATAAAACAGCTTACACCACCACATGGTCCTTTGGTTATCGTTCATGCCTTTTTTTTAGTGTTGTTTTTTTTTAAACCGCATAGTTTTTCGAGATATTTCTATCAAGATTATCAATTTCAGTTTTTAAATCCATATTATCTACATATTTAATATGGCTTCTTCTAGTAATCTTTTGCTTACTAGCACCAACTACTTCCATTGTAAATCTCATATGGAGGATTTATTAAGAAGTAAAGGCTTGTACCGAATTACCTTGGGAAAGGAAAAATAACCCACTGATGCTGATAAGAAAGTCAAATGGGCTAATAGGAGTGATGAAACACATGGACTAATCAGAATGTTCATCTCTCCTGATTTAAGGTTCCACCTTAAAGAAATTGATGACCCCGATGAAGCTTGAGAAAAGATTGAATCTGTGTTTGGTAAACTCAATATTATTTGAGCACAACAATTAGAAAATCAAGTATTGACCTTAAGTCCAAGTGATTTTTCTTTCCTTGGAGACTATCTATCTAAGTTTAAAACACTAAGAATTTTATGTGAAGAATGTGAGATAAAAATGGAGGAAGAGCGTTGCATCTATCTTATTCTTTCTAAGCTAGGTAGTGCATATTATATGTTTGTATCTACCTTTTATGCCATGAGAGAGGCTCTAGGGAAAGCTTATCAAAAACCCACTCTTTAGTCCTTCTGTGCTGCCGATTAGAGAGGAAGATAAGTTTGTACAACTTGAGTGATCAACATTGCAGGTACCTCCAACAAAGCCTTAGTTTCCCAACAGAAAGATAAACCTAAGTATCCCAAGAAGCAACATCCTCGCTACAACAAAAAGCAACATAAGGGTCCCAAACCCGCTCAGATAGCTTCAACTCCTAATGGTGACAAAAGAGAAAAATATAAAAATAAGAAGATTGACAGACATTGCAACTTTTGTGATAAAGATGGTCATGATGAGTCCAAATGTTTCAAGAAGATGGCAACTTTAGAAGCAACGATGAAGAAGCAAAACATACGTATTGATTCTACTTATTCTTCTTCCTCTCATGGACATGCACTTTCTTCTTTTGGTTTCTCCTTCAATACAACTTCTACTTCTTCTTCTGATGAGTGACTTATTGATTTTGGAACATCTTATCATATGGCTAAGGATAGAGACATATTTTCTGCTCTAAATTAATGTAATACCAAGAAAATATTTGTTGGTGATGATAGATCTCTTAGTGTTGTAGGATCTAGAACAATTCAAGTAGATAATGGTCATTTCAATGATGTATTGTGTGTTCCAAGTATTTCTTGTAACCTTCTATCAGTATATCAAATCACTCATTCAGATGAAGGTAAAATCATAGAGTTTTCACCTCACCAAGTTGTAATCAAGGATCTAAAAGATCCTAAGCATGTCCTTGCAACTGGAATTACTGATGATATTACCAGGTTGTACAAGTTTGACAACTTTGGGTCATCATCCTTTTTATCAATTTTTGTTGCTCGTAGCAACGACTTGAACAAAATTTGGCATGAGCGGTTTGGTCATATAAACTATCGCTCATTGCAACAACTATGTAATCAACAGATGGTGACTGTTATTCCTCCTATTTCATGCAGAGATGGTGTTTGTGCCGGTTGTGTTCTCGACAAACATCATCGGGACAATTTTGACAAATGTGTCTCTTGGCACACCTCGAGCCCTTTGCAACTTGTTCACAGTGATTTGTGTGGTCCACTTTCTACTCGTTTTTCTGGGTGCAAGTATTTCTTAACTTTTATTGATTACTTTTTCAGACATACTTGGGTTTACTTCTTAAAACTGAAGAGCGAAGTTTTTGACAAGTTTTTGGCCTACAAGGCCCTTGTAGAAAAGTAATCTGGACATCAAATTCAAAGGTTAAGAACATATAATGGAGGCGAATATGTGAACAATAATTTTACAAGTTACTGCACTAAACATGGCATCCAAATGCAACACACTGTTCCATATACACCACAACAAAATGGTGTTGTTGAGAGAAAGAACCGCACATTAAAATAAATGGCTAATTGTATGATCCAATCTAAGGATTAAGTCTATAGTATTGGGTGGAAGCCATCAACTGTGAAAATTACATAGTAAATCTCACTCCCACAAAGGCTCTTAAAAATATAACACCGGAAGAATCTTGGACTGAAATTAAACCAGATGTAAGTCACTTTCATATATTTGGCAGTATAGCATGGACTCACATTCCTGATGAGAAAAGGAAATCATTACAGCCTAAATGTGAGAAGTGTATATTTGTTGGTTATTCAGAATATGTCAAAGGTTATAGACTTATTAAACCACCTTGTAATGAAATTATTATTAGAAGAGATGTTAAATTTGATGAAAATATCTTAGCCTGAGAGCCTAGTTCGACGATTGTGCCTTCTTCGGCTTGCAATCCATGTTCGACGTTTGTGCCTTCTTCTGTTCCTATTCTGGTTTCTTCTTCAGATGATGACAGTAAGGATGAAAATCCACCTCCTCCTACTCACCTTCATCTAGATGAATCCTTTGAACCTAAACCAACACCATTTCCACCGCTTCCTAGATGGGTCCGTTCAACACGAGAATCAACTGGTGGTCTTTTCGATGATCCTTCAGATCAATGTCAAACATGTTCACAGTTCCAACAAGCCTATTCTCTTTTGGCTCAAGTTTCAGAGACTCATGATCGAGAGACATTTGCAGAAGCTTCAGGTCATCCAGATTGGGATACAACAATGAATGAAGAATATCGTTCTTTAATGGAAAACGATACTTGGGATCTTGTACCTCTTCCAAAAGGAAGAAAACTTGTACCTCTTCCAAAAGGAAGAAAACTTGTCAGATGTAAATGGGTCTACAGAACTAAGTATGCATCATATGGAAGTGTTGAAAGGCACAAGGCTCGATTAGTTGCCAAAGGATTTTCCCAAGTTGAAGGAATTGACTATAATGAAACCTTTGCCCCTGTAGCCAAAATGAATACCATTCGCCTTGTTCTTGCCCTTGCTGCCTCACATAAATGGGATGTCCATCAGATGGATATTAAATCCTCCTTCTTGCATGGAGATTTGCAAGAATAAATCCACACGGAACAACCTCCTGTCTATGTCCAGAATGACTCTAGCCTTGTTTGTCGCCTTAAGAAATCTCTTTATGGTCTTAAGCAAGCTCCCCGAGCTTGGTATGCCAAAATTGACAACTTTCTTATTGACACTAGATTCTCTAGATGCCATTCTGATCCTAATGTCTATACCAAGAAATTAGGAAGCCATCTCATAATCCTTGTCCTTTATGTTGATGACCTTATCCTTATTGGTAGTGAGTCAAAACTTTTAAACCATGTGAAAACCAACCTTAAGAAGAAATTTGAAATGACAGACTTAAGATTTTTGTACTATTTCCTTGGCCTCCAAGTTTTGCAAACCAATGAAGGAATTTTCCTTTCCCAGTCTAAAAATGCTTGTGACCTTATTCGTCACTTTCACATGGACGATTGTAAACTAGCCCCTTCTCCCTTCCAGTATGGATTCAAGATTACTGCCACCTGTACTTCTCCCAAAGTTGATTCCACCCTATACCATCAGTTAGTTGGTAGCCTCTTATACTTGATTCATAGCCATCCTGATATTTTGTTTGTTGTTGGTATTGTTTCCCGGTATATGAAAACACCCCATGAAAGCCATTGGAAAACAACTAAAAGGATACTTCTCTACGTCCTTGGCACAACTCAGTTCGAGATACATTACGGTTCAGGGGGGACTCCTTTATTGGTTGGTTTCACTGATTCAGATTGGGCCGACGACCCTGATGATCATAATTCTACTACAGGTTATGTTTTCAGCCTTGGATCAAGACTCATCACTTGGGCTTGTAAGAAACAACAAACTATTGTACTTTATTTAGTGGAAGCAGAGTACCGAGAAACGGTCAATGAAATTCATGAAGCCTTGTGGCTTCGACAGATCCTTTCAGAGTTTGGCTTCCAGTAGCAACATCCGACCAACCTTTGTTGTGACAATCAGAGTGCCATCAAGCTCGCCAAAGACCCAGTTCAACATCAATGCAACAAACACATCGAGATACACGTGCACTTCATCAGAAAGCTCATTCATGATCAAGTTATTGAAGTGCACTTTTTTCCTACAGAAGATCAAGTTACATAAATTTTCACAAAGTCTTTTACAGAAGCGAAGTTTTCCAAACTTCGATCTATGTTAGGAGTTTAGGAAGTTGTCATTAAGGGGGGATAGGATCTAATGCCTCCTTCCTTCTCCTATTGTGTCACTATTGTAAATCCATGAATCCTATCCCAAGTTGTTCTTAAGGGGGGATGTTAGGATATTTAGACACTTAGGAGTTAGTTAAGATCTACTAGGTCTAATGTGTCGTTAGGTAAAAGTGTGTTTCTTTAGTATTCACTAGTATGCATTTGTAGTTAGGAAATCCGATGGTCACGATATGTTCCCGACATAGAGTGATCCGACGGTTCATATTCTCCTTGATCTTAATGACCATTGATCCATGTATTAGCACCCGATTGGTCCATGATATCTATTTAAATAGCATAGAGGGTCATTTGTCGATGATCGATTATGAGAAACTCTCTTGTAAAATCTCTATGTAATCTTTTTCTTTTGCATTAATAAACTGCTCCAAGTGGCCGCATTGGCTGGGGCTGTGGATATTTCCCCATATGGGTTTTACCATGTCAAAACATCGATGTGTTGATCTTTGATCTGGTTGTGTGAATGGTTACTAAAGGTGTTCATCCTCTGTTGGAATACCTATATTTTCGAACATGTGGAAACCATTGTCAGTTGCTGAAGTAGTTAAAAGTGCTCATTATGCAGAAGAGCAGATGAGTTTAAATGGAGGTAAGAGATCAACTATTACAAAACAACCTAGATCACTGGGGAAGGCCCCTAGGACCTTCTCCAAGTCACCTCCTTATGGAAATAGATATGCACCTATAAAAATTGCAATAGGTATTTCAATGGCAGGGAGTGCAACATCCCACTCATCACCAATGACACATGAAAGTCCATGACCTTCTCGAGGAACAATTAGTAGGGGAAGGGGTTATAGGGGAAGGAACTCATTTTAGAGGTCTTCACAAGGCAATGTGTAGGTTCCACCTCGTTTTACTTGTTGGGGGTGCAGAGGACCTCATTACCAGCGTGACTTCCCAGAGTCACAAACAAGATTTGTATATAGAGAGGGAAAGGCCCCGATGGGAAGGGTGAGCAATAGTCACCAAATTTATGAAATAGTTAATAACTACCAGGAAGAACATCAATCCAATGTGGCGGGGTCATCAAGTATCCTAAATCATGTCAATGTTAAAATTTATTTGATTCTGGTGCTACAAATAATTTCATTTCACCATGTGCATTATAAAAGTGTGGGGTGGCAGCTTACGAGCAAGATGATTTCAAATAAGTTGAGATGGCTTCAGGGGAAAAACAAGCAGTAGGACCTAGCATCGATAATTTCCTTGTATACCTAGGAGTGTGTACTACTAGGTTGAAGGTGTATGTCACTGCCCTATGGATGTATGATATAATCATTGGGATAGACTAGTTAGAAGATCATCAAGCTATGGTAGAGTGTTTTGTGAAGAGGGTGCTTTGCGTAGATGATGAAGGAAGGTCAATAGAGATCCATGGTATACGAAAGAAGGTGTCTCTATGGTTTATCTCGACAATGAAGTTTAAACGTTGCATGAGGCAATGTTGTTGATTATATGTAGTGGAGGCAATAAATTAAGGGAAGGGACCCTCTATAGATTAATATCCATTTTTTTTCAGAATTTAAGGATTTTTTTCGAAAAGAGTTTCCAGGGTTGCCTCCTGAGAGGGGGCCTGATTTTACCATTGAGCTAAAACCTGGTGTCGAGACGATTTCCAAGACACTATATAGGATGATGGCTCTATAACTATGTGAGTTTCATATGAAGTTGAAGGAACTACTAGACTTATGGATGATAAGGCCCAATGTTTCACCTTGGGGTGCACCAGTAATATTTGTCAAGAAGAAGGATGGTTCCTTACGACTATGTATAGATTACATGGAATTGAACTATAATTCAATGAAGAATAGGTACCAAATACCACAGATAGATGAAAGAGAAATAATTTTCTTAAGAATTGATCTGTTATCGGGATATCACCAGTTAAGGATTAAGGAAGGAGATATTTCTAAAACTTCCTTTCGAACTCAGTTTGGGAATTGTGATTTCATTGTAGTGCCTTTTGGTTTTACCAATGCACCAAAAATATTCACGACCCTCATGAATGGTGTATTTTTAAAGTACTTTGACTTCTTTGTACAGGTATTTCTAAACGATATCCTCATCTATTCCAAGAATGAAAGAGAAAATAAGGAACACTCCCGAGTGGTGTTGTCATGCCTTAGAGAGAAAAAGTTGTATGGAAAGTTGTCAAAGTGATATTTCTTCTAGAAAGAGATTCACTATATTGGTCATCTCATTTCTGGAGAAGGAATTTTTGTGGACCTGGAAAAGGGGAAGGCCATAATGGATTGGCCAGTGTCGAGAAATGCTCATGAGGTGATAAAATTCATGGGGCTAGCCAGTTATTATCGAAGGTTTGTGAAAGGATTATCGAATATTTTGAAACCCATCACCACTTTGTAGTGAAAGGGAGTCAGGTATGAGTGGGCATATGAATGTGACACTGCATTCATCGAGTTTAAGATATTACTAACCAATGCACCAATTATAAAAGTGTCAAATATGGATAAAGACTTCACACCCTAAACGGATGTCTCAAAGCAAGGGTTGGGGGTTGTATTAATTCAATATGGGGAAGTGATAACGTATGCATCAAGAAATTTGAAGCAACATGAGGATATTTATGCTACCCATGATTTATAGTTGGCAGTTGTAATGGTAGCTCTGAAGCTTTGGAGGCACTACCTAGTGGTGTGAAGCTTTGAGCTCAAAACAAACCATGAAAGCTTAAATCAACTCTTCACTCAAAGGGATCTCAATGCTAGGCAAAGGCGATGGAGCGAGTTTATGAGTGAGTATCATTTTGGGAATTCTTACATGCAAGGAAAGGAGATTGTGGTCATAGATTCCCTAAGAAGAAGGCTATGTATATTATCCTTGGTTCCCTTAAAGGTTAATATGAGAGAGTAGGTGTTGGGGAAACTTCTTGGAGATAGTTGGTATTTAAAGGTAACTTCAGCCCTCCAGGGTGGGAGTCAGTTAGAGTCAAAGTTTGAAGGATATAGCCTTGAAGAAGATGGATTGTTGAGATATGAGGGAAGGATGTAGATCCATGAGATTAGGGATATTCGAAGCATCATACTCAAGGAAGCTCATAGATCACTTTACTGTGCGCATATAGGTGTGAAGAAAATGTGTGCAGACATGAATAAGATTTTCTTCTGGGTAGGAATTAATCATGATTTAGTCCATTTCGTCGTTAAGTGTCTTGAGTTTTAACAAGTAAAGGATGATCATCACCACCTGACAGGTCTCCTACAACCGCATGATGTCCCTATGTCCAAGTGGGAAGTCATTTCTATGGATTTCATTGTGGGATTGCCACTCACATCACAAAGGCACAATATCATTCTTGTTATATTTGATAAGTTGACCAAGAGTGCTCATTTTATTCAAGTCAGAGACACTTATGATGTCACATATGTGGCATGTGTTTTTATAAGTGAAGTTATATGTCTACATGGGCTATACAAGAAGATCATTTCAGATAGGGACCCTCGATTTACCTCTAGGTTTTGGACAAGTTTGCACTCAACATTAGGGACTCAGTTGAACTTAAGCATAGCGTATCATTCTGAAACAAATGGGTAGACTAAAATAGTAAATCAGGTCATGGAAGACATGCTTAGGATTTATTTTATGGATAATCAAACCCATTGGGAGAAGTACCTACTACCTTCGGTAGATTTTCCTACAATAACAATTTTCACATCTCAATCAGAATGTCGCCCTACCAAGATCTGTATGGAAGGCCATGAAGGACACCATTGAGTTGGGAAAGGTTAGAATACTGAGTGACAGTAGGGACAAAATTTATTTAAGAGATGGAGGAGCAGGTGATTTATATTAAACAACGATTAAAGGAGGCACATGATAGACATCAAATTTATGTTGATGCACATAGGACTGATCAAATTTATAAAGTAGGAGATCCAGTTTTCACTCATATTAGGCCCAATGAGAGTACCATTCAGTTTGGGAAAGGGAGAAATTTGTCACCTCGATTTATAGATTTGTTTAAAATTCAAGAGAGAATTGGACCCATTGCCTATTTCCTCATACTACCATCCCACTTGCATAAAACTCAAGATGTTTTTCATGTATCTGTTCTACGACATTATGTTGTTGATGAATCTCACAAAATAAATTGGAAGGAATTGCAGGTCTCAGACATAGGAACCATCATGGTCGAATCGTTATTCATATTGGACTGTAGGGTCTGACAACTTAGTAATATTTTGGTAAACCAAGTTAAGGTCCAATGGGACAACTATATCCCAGGATCTGCTACTTGGGAGGATGCAAAAACCTTACAACGAGATCATCCCTAAATGTTTTTACCACAACCTTAGGATTTTGTTTTCCAAAGGTTGGGTGTATGTAATGCTACATTTTGACTTAGACAACTAGAATTATTTATGGCCTAGTTGTATCTTCATTTTCTTATTATCCATGGAACAATATTAACTTGACACTTTAAATATTCAGCATGTGGATCTATGTGAATGTAAATACTATGATTGTTTATCGTTATGTCATTTATGATGGATATTATGTGACCTATTTCTAGCTTGAGAATATTGAAATTGAAAGATATTGGTATGTGGATCCCAATTTAATGATGTGGTTAAAAGCATTTACATGTTAATAGTGTATCGATATGTGTGAGTTGTGTTATAAACTAACCTACAGATTAATGAGTTGTAGAATAGCCAAAGGATAATGATAATATATGGTTGATGTCGTGAACATTGACCGAGAAACAATATGGTATTAATCATTATATGATATATTATGTTGTTCCAAATGCATTGTTATGATATGTGGGAAAGTGTCGGTTTTTCAAGTACCGAGACCCCCTGCAACTGAATTTACGATGAAAAAATTCCCAACAACATAATGGCACCATATGGTCCATGATAGGGTGTTGATCCTAGTTCTATTAGGAGGGGTGGAGGCATTTCCTACCGGGTATCCTCTGAAACCTGGAGTCATGGGAGGACGGTGTTAGATTACGCTCCCCTAGATGCGTGATGATGACTGCCAGTTTCCTGCTAAGGAAGATTGGTCAAGGTAGTTAACACTTTCATTTACGGGTTCTATTTGGAGTTATCTCAATATAGTTGATGCTCTAGGATAGTCTAGCAGAGGAAGGATATGGATGGAAGATGGAAGTAGGTTAGGGAGACATGATGCTAGAAGTAGCTAAGAGTGTGTGGGGTTTTAATCTTATAACATAAGTGTCTGATTTTATCTTTGTTTCTTTAAAAATTATATATATAATTATTAACTGAATTACAATTATCTAGGTAAATGTTTCTTTGTGCTAAATTATTATAATTGAAATATTCTGCTAATATTGTAAATGGTTGATTTATTCACTATGAAGTTAATTGCATTGTTGATTAGTGTTGAGCTCTAAAGATGTCCTAAAAACAACCTTAGTTTAAAATTAATTTATCAACCCAAGGATTCGTCTTTTATTTCAAGAATATCAACAAAGTCTATGCAGATAGCTCGTAGAGGTTAAAATTGTGTAGCAAATATGAGTTAATCAACAATTAAGTTCCTCACACATTCAATAAACTTCTGAAACTAAGATTTTACTGAACATGATTGAAATCTGATCTATAACGTACTTAAAAGCATGAATTGAATTGCTAAATTTATCTACTCAAGAACATGAATTGAATCTATGGAAAATCTTAATAAACTGATATATTGACGACTATCTAATCTGCTGGAAAGAAATAACTGAGTACTGTAAATGGAGAAAAGAACAACGAATGAAAGGAACAACAAATGATAATTTAGCAGAAAGGACCAACAAATACTAAACTAAGCGAAAGGGAAAACAAATGCTAATTTAAGCGAAAAGGAACAACAAATACTAAACTAAGCGAAAGGGCCAGCAAATGCTAATTTAAGCGAAAAGGAACAATGCGTGTGAAAATGAGAGGAACTGTCAAGCAGTAAACTACAACAAAATGGAATCTGGAACAACAATCGATAACATTTACAATGAAGCATCTATCTTTTACAAGCAAACAACATGAATGTATCAACACACTCACACATTTATCTTAATTACCACAAAAGATATTTAAACCATAAAACAAGAATCAAATTGATACAATTACATATTGAGACAATAACTCCTTCAGACTGGGCCCTCGGTCCTCAGAAGTAATGTTGCTAGAAACTGAGTATGCAAAAATGATGAAAACGTTCAAAGCCTTTATTAATTCCATAACTGATCCAACATTTACAAAAGATGTTTGTGTAGATCAATTTTGAGTTCTAAATGCTTGGATAAAATTCTTATATGATCCCATCCAGGATCCACTACCCTTTATATATTACAAAATATGGGTAAATTAAGCTATCCTGAGGATCGAAAAATCCTCAGGATCACTATTACTATTTATGAATTTTACAAAATAGAGAACCAATCTCTCTTGAAACTGCTTTGCACCTAATATCTTTAACCTCCAATAGCTTACGTATCTCCAAAATCTCTTTAGCTATCATAGGTTTAGCAATATTTACCCATTCCTGTAACAAAATCAAACAATTCCAACCATATTTTAGAATTTATAAAATACAACTCAATAATATTTCTAGAAGACATTTTAATCATATTTTATTCCTAAGTAACAAAAAAACCAATCGATATTGTATCCTAAATCATGAGAATGAGGGGAATATTTGTACCTTTTCATAACCCAACATTACCCCCCATCTTACCTTCTTGCATGTCCTCATGCAAGCTAAGTTTTTACATGTAAAGCAATGATGTTGTAAGGAGGAAAAGTAGGTTCACCAGGTGCCCTGAACCCATTCTTACGTTTGAGTTCTCCAAAAGAAGCGTCTTCCCTCTTCTTATTAATTTGATAATCTCTTTGGTAATCCTCTGGAGGAAACCATATAATAGGGGGATTATATCTCCACCCAATCCAGGCAGGTCCTTCTTCCTGGATCAATCTGGCATACCTTTCTATTATGAAGGTGGCTGGAAAGAAATTCTTGAACCCGAAGGGTTCCCTCATCTTTACTTCATCTGGAGAGGCATCCCACCTTAACTTGGAGCCAATAAGAGATTCTTCTTTGAGTTCCCTAAAATATATCATGCATGATCGTATGACATGTTGGTGAATAGGACCTAAAGATCCTTTCACCCCTTCCCTTTTCATGAATTTCCTATGTCGCATGATGGCTGGAAAAAAATGTGGTGGTTCTCCTCTGACCCAAAGATCTAACCCAGTTTCTCTCTTCATGAAAGTTTTGTGGGATTTCTCCCACCTGACTTGATTTTTGGTGAAGGATAGAAATTCTTGAAGTTCTATATCTCAAATAAAAGGGCCAGGGTTATCTCTACTATTGTCTTCCAAAATGATGTTATGGAAGTATAATTCGCACAGAAAATATTGTACTTTATCTTCCTGCTCTCTAAAACATGACACAAATTCAGAGATAGTGGTGAATTTAATCGGTTTACCTGCTCAAATAGATTTCACCCTCAACAACAGGTAGCATTATAATAAAAACAAAGTATAATTGGTAGCATGAGCTCTACAATCTATTGCATCAGTGTAGACATCACAAATCTCTTTGATTTGCTCCAAAGCTTTTTCCAATTGGCCTTGTATTTTCTTTGTCTCCCTTGAGCCTTAGTCAGCTCATCATAAGTTTCATTTTCCATTTCCTCCATGGTTTTAAGTTGTTTAACAACTCTTTGGTTCTCTTCCATGGTCACCATTTCATATTTGGTTTAAGTCAAGGCTTGTTGGGCTTGTACCAGCTCTGCTTCTAGTCTATCAATGATGGCACTCTGATCTTGAAACTGAGATGTCTCTTCAGTATGAAAACCTACTTCTTTCATTGCTGGGGCTAATGTCTGAGTTTCTTCATCTGTAGTCTCCAGAGGAGTGGGAATCACTTCCTCAGGTTGAGTAGCTCCTCCTCCTAGAATTTCTGGTTGAGCCTCTGTTTAATATGCTTCCAAAGGAATCTCCTCTTCATTTTGAACAACTACCCTTTCTGCTGCTGTAATCTCAGTCCAGAGTTCCACTTCTGCTGTCTCTTCAAGAATATGAAGTTTTTTCTGTGTTCCTACAGAACTTGTTTGGATTGCCCTCCTAGAAAGAGGATTCCTTCCCTGTGCTCTATGTCTTTTGGTCTTCTTTCTTTCATGGGCCTTGTCGGCTTGCTCTAGTTGTTTTCTTAGTTCTTTGATAATTTCCTTAAATTTGCCAACTTTCTTTTTTAACACTTTAATCCTTTTAACCCTTCTTTTTAACAACTTGTTCTCATGTTTTATCCTTCTAATTATGTTGTGGCTTTTTCTTGATTTATGGTTTTGTGGAATGACAGGGTTTTCCTTACCCTGATCAGTCAATAGTTTTTAGTATGTTTCTTCTGCTTGCTCTTTCACGCTATTTACATCAGCATGAGGTTCTGCTTGTGTTGTATCCTCTGGGGATGACATCTCCATGTTAGGGAAGTCTTCAACAGGTTTTGAAGAAGAAGTCGACGCTTGATATTCTTATGGCATGCTTGTGTCTTTGTCAATTGAGGTCCCTAGACTCCCTAGAACCTGGGCTATCTCTACCTCATATCTTTTCAGGAACTGTTCCGTGAGGTTTCCCAGTATTGGCTAGGTATCTTCCTAACTATTTCCTTGTGGGGTTTGGTCTGTCTCTTCAACCTCTTGAACATCTTCCTGTAAGGGTTGTTCTGTCTACATTATGTCTTGGATTTCTTTAGGTTGTTCTGTCATTTCCTGGATTTCCGACTGTTCTGTTATTTCCTGAATTTATTTAGGATATTTTTTCCGTTTTCTTATTCTTCTCCTCTCAATGGGGGTTTTAGGAGCAACAATTACTCTTTTTCTTTTTCTTGTTGATGCCTATGCTTGTGAAGTCTAAGTCTCTGCTAATTGGACAGGGTGTGCCTCGACTTCAGATTGAGGAGGTGGAACTTCCATTTGGGAAATGTATTCCCTTTCCTGTGCTACTTCAATTCCTTGGGTTGGGTCTTCATGATATAATTCAGGTTGTTCTAATTGTAGAGGTCTATTGGCCTTAATAAGATCATCCCAGGTTATTTTGGTCTGACTCAAGGCTTTATTTACTATTAGTTTTACCAATCCATGGTGGCTAATGATGGTAATAGGATATTTTTCCTTCTGTGCTCTTATCGTGATCCAGGTGGATATTGGTGGCCACCCACCTTTTCCAAATGGCTCAAAATAGTTTTCTGACAATTTTGGCAATTTACTATTTTTAGCAGGTTTTAACTTCCGGGGCCATTTTGAGGGCCCAAATGAATATTTTTCGAGATAGAGGTTCTCAAAAATATCCAAAGGAATTATTGAGCCCTCAAAATGAATCTCCTCGATGACACCTTTCCAACGAGATATCACACACCTAAAACGAAGATCGTATGAAAAAGTTACGACCCCGGGAAGTTGATGTACTCACTTACCCAAACAGGACCCACATGAATTTTGGCGCTTCATCTCCTAGGGTTAGGTTTTTTGATGTCTAGGGTTTTGGGCATTCCTTATTATTGTAAAAATTCCTTCAGAGCCTCATTGTAATCATCTTCTTGCGAATGCGAGTAGCCGTCACATCTCTTCTTAGAGATAAGCTGTCGCCATTCTAGCAAGTCTTTCACTCTGTATTTTTACAGTCTCTGTACATTTCTTTCATTAATAGAAATCATGTATAATTACTGTATATCTATGTTTATGGTTTCATATCTGATACATTTCTATTATATTATTGAATATCTGCGATATCTCTATGCATTTCTTTATTATATCTCCGATCTCATTTCGTGCCAAAAATAATCTGGGTTAGTGGTATCAGAGCAGGCTGCTCTTGATCATTTTTTCAGTGCATGTCCTCGAAGAGGTCCGATTATATCAAGTTGGGTCTCAAGATAGTCTCTCTTGAAGACAATCTCTCTCACACACCCAAGAAACCCTCAATGGCGGAAGAAAAGAAAAACGACAAAGCAGGCGATCCTATCAATCTGTTGCTTGAGAAAGATCTCATGCGACAGAGGGACGAAATGATGGAGAATTTTTCCCACATCCTTCAAAACATGTCGATAGCATCAGACGCATCTTCATCAAGTGGCCACTTTGGAGGAACCTCGCCTTTCAAGGTACAAGTTAATTTTTATATTCCTGTATTTGAAGGACAAATAGATGCAGAAGCCCTAGAAAAATGGTTAACTCTGCTAGAAGGTTATTTCTTTGTTCACAATTTTTTCGACAAAGAAAAGATCACCTTCACACTCCTTAAAGCTCTCCCT